>JAIUZE010029678.1:0-18514 GCA_022085475.1 Heliosperma pusillum | reverse complement strand
AAAGTCAAAGACGACTTAAAATTCAAGAAAAGTCAAAGACGACTTAAAAGTCAAGAAAAGTCAAAGACGACTCAAAAGTCAAGAAAAGTAAAAGACGACTCAAAAGTCAAGAAAAGTCAAACTCGCCTTAAGACGGGATTCTCATGGAATCTCGCGGAAATTCCAAATACGAACTCGGAAATTCTAAATTCGACTCGGAACATAAAATTCTAAATTAAAACTTAAATTTGCTGAAAAGATTTCGTAAAATATTTCTACTAGAAAAATAGGGTACATTTCCGGGTGTTACAAGTTCTATTGGCCTAAAATGCTGGGTGATGTGCAGGATACTATCAAGAGATGCAAATCCTGTCAACTAGCCAAGTCACAGTTCCAAGCAGGTCCCTACACCCCACTACCTGTACTAAACAAACCATGGGAGGAAATGAGCATGGACTTCATAGTGGCACTGCCTAGGACACAAAGGGGCAAAGACTTAGTCATGGTGGTAGTGGATAGGTTCAGCAAAATGGGCCATTTTGTTGCTTGCAAGAAGACAGAAGATGCCATGGGGGTAGCTGAGCTCTACTTCAAGGAAATAGTAAAACTGCATGGGGTACCAAGAAGCATTGTGTCTGATAGGGACACTAAGTTCATGAGCCACTTCTGGAGGTCACTCTGGAGGCTCCTAGGGACAAAGCTACTCTTCAGCACAGCATACCACCCCTAAACAGATGGACAGACAGAGGTTACTAACAAAACTCTAGGAAGGATCTTAAGGTGTATCATTGCTAAGTCATTAAAGGATTGAGATATCAAACTGTCACAGGTTGAATTTGCATTCAATAGAGCTCCATCACACAGCACATGTAAGACCCCTTTTGAAGTTGTTTATGGTGCTAATCCTCTAATGCCAACAGACCTAGCCCCAGTGATAAGGAAAAAAGTCAATTATGATGCCAAGGAAAGAGTACAACAAATGATGCAGATTCACAGTCAAGTCAAGAAACAGATTGAGAATACAAATGAGATGTATAAGTCAAAAGCCAAAGGACCAAAGAAAGCTAGGGAGTTCAAGGCAGGAGATATGGTGTGGTTGCACTTAAGGAAAGAAAGGTTTCCGGAGAAAAGGAAAAACAAACTCATGCCAAGAGCTGATGGTCCTTTTGAGGTGCTTGAAAGGGTAGGACCTAATGCTTACAAGATAGATTTACCAGGAGATAATGGGGTGCATGGGACATTCAATGTAGGGGATCTAAGTCATTATCAGGAGGACTCTGAGGATGAAGAGAATTTGAGGGCAAATCTTTTTCAAGAAGGAGGGGTTGCAACAAGAGTTCAATGCCAAGCTCAAAGACAAGACCAGCCAACCTATGATCAATCCAACCATGATCCAATATCATCCTCACCCTATGTCAAAAACTAGCTTAATGCTTTGTATAGTCCAGGCCCAAGCAAACAAGCCATGACACGAGCCATTGATAGCCATAACACGAGCCAGGGCCAGCCAAGACACAAGACAGACTTGAAGTAAACACAAAAACTAAAACCTTTGTTTTTGTTATCCTCTCTTGGCTGTGTGCTTGAGAAAACTTCCATTGCTTTGTGCTTGGAAGTGAGCTTAGACCCTTAGCTGTGTGCTGGGATCAAGGTTCAACCCTCAACCATTGGCTTTGTGCTTTGGTTAAGGTTCTATCTCCTTCTTTCAGCATTCAGTCCAAACAAAACAGAGCAAACTTCTAAGTGTATGTCCTAAGCTCAATTTGTGTTGTTTTTAGCTTGTTTTCTGAATAATTCTATTGCACTTTGTTTTACGCGAACTCATAATTGACTCTAATTACTGTCAAACCGACAGTATTGGCACGTACATGATGACTCATAGGTTGAACAGAGTGTTCGAGTAACATTTTATAAATCGACTTACGAACTGCCATAAAATCGTTATCTATGCTAAACATGTCGTCCGATCATAATCGGGTGCCTTTCGGGAGGTATTAACTGAAGTGTCTCTAATTTCACGCCCGCTTCCAACAAACGTCAGAACAACAAAAGCAGCTTATCATAATTAAAACTCACAAAAATAATGTATGTAAAGTGTAAGACTCGGGTAAACGACGCTAAATCATCACTTATAAAATATCATCAAATTTTAAGAAGGCTTTAACTATAATTGAAATAAAGAATAATAAATAGGAACGAGGATTTGAAGACTAGCCGTGATGAGAATTCTGCAATATTAGTTTGCTGAAATACCATATCTACAATAATCAAAACTTTACAACTTATACCATTACATACTGTAAATTTGTTGACTCTTCGATGCATATTATTACATTTGTTATTAACATTTAACAATATAAGTGTATACAATAACACAGGCACAGAAATATAATAAGTCATTGACGAGTTAACATTTGTATGACTATATTAACTCCATTAATGTGGATGGCTATATTACCTCCACTAATGTTGTGATACACTCGTGGATTGCAATAAAATAAACAAGTACACAAGCAGCGGAAATCATAGATTTTTAAAACCTTTAGAGCAAAGTGTGCGGGAATCACCATAAACAAAGTTCAAGCAAAATAAATAAAGTAGCTACAGCCAATGAGGGCGATAAGTAGCCACAAGGGGAATACGAGTCCCAAATATACAATTGTCCAAAAGAAATTGAGTGTAAACGATGCATAGGTAATCATCAAATATTGACGCTCGCTTGCTCACACAAGTCTCAACCCCAGGTAGAACCGACTTCAACCTGTTCATTCATTAAACATGAATTCCACGGTAAGTGAAGAGTAACTTGCGGGTTTCCTAGCCACATCACAAAAAAAAAAGGCAATTAGAACATGGGAGCATACATCAACATATGTGCACATAAATATCATGCTAATTCTAATGAGAGACATTAAACATCAATAATATGAGCATGTGAGAACTATTAATGGTATCAATCATAAAATCAGAATTAGGTAAGACACACCTTGGCAATCATATAATTACTAGGTGACTTGCATCTTACCACTAGCAACCATATAATCGAAGAGGTTAGGGACGGGACAAACAATAAGATTCAAGTCCTCCAACAATTGAAACATACGTCCAAATCATAGGCTACAATCACATCATCATATTCATCCAACATATGAATTAAACATACTCTCACGGTAAATGAAATGCACTAGTATCAGCACTATGCAAGACATGACGACCCTAAACACTAATCCTCCCGGTAGGACGACGTTAATAATACGGTCCTAGTCTAAACTTGGCTAGACTCTCTTGACAAGACGTTTCCCGATTCGACATGTGGCTAGACGTGCCACACCCAAGACTCAGAAGACCAAACGGGAGTCGAGTACCCCAAATCAGGCAGAGGCAGAAAGAGAATGAGAATGCCAATTCCGGCAGAACGACAACAGAAAAGGTTGTAAACGATAAATAACACTCATACTCCGGCAGAATGACCAACGGAGATGAGAAGTCAAGCAAGTACGCTACATGCAATGACACCACCTCGCACGAATTCAACATTTGACGGTCGAGTCGTTCAACGATATGCGTTCGCCTCCCGATAACATCGTCATATTCACACTACCATATGCAACACGCATAATAGAATATACCTCATCCCTTTGACATTAAGTCCAATAAGTATAAGGGTACAAACGGGGAATGAGAGTTCAACACCATTATCCAAAAAACATAGCTCAACCAACTAGTTAAGGTATAAATGACACACATACAAGATATAACATCATACATATAATTAAACAAGGTACAAACCAATAAAGGCTACATCTCTCAATTACTCGGTCGAGTAGATAATACACTCGCCTGAGTGGTCACTTACTCAATCGAGTACATGTGGTACTCAGTCAAGTGAAGACAAACATGGATGGGTCTCAAGGAGACACTCGACCGAGTAGCTCTGGTACTCGGTCGAGTATATTTGTTACTCAGTCGAGCAACAAGTCAATGGTTTGGTCAAACATAAGCACTCGGTTGAGTGGCTATAGTAACCAGTCGAGTGACCATGGCACTCGGTCGAGTGACCATGGCACTCGGTCGAGTAACAACATACATGAACTTTCACAAAATGGCCTTCTCGAGGGCACTTGGTCGATAGTAGATAGCCATACTCGGTCGAGAAAAGCACGGATCAACACTAAAATCATCCAAGGCATATGAAACTCATACCAACTATGTTACCGACTCAATTCTATCACCAAACAACATTCCAAACGTCATGTGAGTCACAACTCAATACCAGTATCAAGGGAACGAATTTAACAAACCTTAATGGCTTTAACATATGATTAATTAACAAAAGGATCGATTAACAACCATATTACCAATATCCAACAATCCATAGCAAATGAAACACAAATCAAGCATTAGACATCAAAAAATCATAATTTCAAGACAAGAGCAACAAATATCGTATCTTTATCATGATATTCTATTCTAAAACACATAAGAGAACAAACAAAGTGATGTTAAGTGACCCGTTTACGTTACCTTGTTAGCTCGGATACTCTTCTAGATCGTTCTCAATAAGAAAGTAATCATTGTCCGGGTCCTCCAAGTCACCACCTAAATATACAACCCAAAAAGATAAGAAATTCCCATCTCATAGAAAGATGGACGATTTGAGATAAATGAGAAAGATGACAATTTTCTTACTTAGAAATATAGAGGATGAAGAGAGGAGAATATTGGTACAAAAACCAAGGAATTTGGTTAAGAATTGGATAAGTTATGGTGGTTTCAAGCTTGTAAGAAAGATGGGTTTAATGGAGGTTTCAGGTTAGAGATGGAGGGAGAGAGTTTGCTGAAATTTTTGGTTAAGAAGATGAAGTGGGAATGTGGGATGAGTTGATTCAACAATACAACATAAGAAAAGGCTTAGCAAAGTTTATCTTGGTCCAAACCTTAAAGTGGGTCGATTCCACTCGGAATTTCGAGCAGAATCCAATTATGGGCTCGAAGCGGACTAGAAGGAAGTGGTTTCTACCTAACTAAGCTAAAATAATATTTAAATCTAAAATAAGACGAAATAATAAATAAATAAATTATTTAAGGCATTCCAATCCTAACCCGAAAATTTTAGGTGTGACAAATGTGGTCGGTGTTTAATTTATTTCATATAGAAAATTTATTAAAAAGTAAATTTATAACTTTATTTATTATTTTTTAGTTAGTCTCATGTAAGGAAACTTTTGAGTTTGTCCAATTAATAACATCATTAGTTGATTAGTCATTTTGAGTTTGTAATTTAGAAACGTTTTAATGAATTAAATATGATTGTAAGTTATATTAAATCGGGTCGGATTTATAATAAGCTAAGGACACATTGTAAGTTTCTTAAACTCGATATTAGACATTTCTAATATCATCATATGATTAGTTTACTCATTAAACCAATGGATATTATGCATGCATAACTAAAATACAAAGAAGGAAGAAGAAATTGTTCCTTACATTGATTTGAACGGATTTTGGGCACAAAATAGGACTCCTTCCTACTTTGTTCTTGAGCTCAAAATATAAGGATGATTTCCTAGTTCTTAGAATAAGAACACTCCAATTAGTTGCACCCATGACAACCTCTAATACACTACAAAATACTACACTAGTATGATATTGTAGTAGCCCTTAAGATAAAAATTAATACCACTATTACTACTCTTAGTAATCTTGTATTAATATATAAGAACTTAGTTTATGTGTAAAACTTCTTAAGTTTTATCTAGTGTGAGAGTATGATATTAAGAGAGATAAGCATTCATGCAAACTTATGAGATGAATGAATACCAATAAGGAGAAAAATCTCCTTATTTTTGTAATGCATGACCGGCCACCAAAGCATGGGGGAGGGTGAGCATGCCTCACATTTGTCTTCTCAAAGTACTAGGCTTAGGGCTAGAATTAGGTGTTTAATCATTTTGTCTAATCTATATTAGATTAATAATTACAAACAAAATCCCTCTTTTAAAGCCTTAAAACCAGTAAACCCATTGAATATGGGTGTCCATTTTATTTTTGTGATTTTGTCATTTGTCACATATGTGACATGTGACATGTAACATGTAATATTTGCTTATAAAAGTATATTTAACTAATTTAAATGCAATTTCATAACAAATAAATTAGACTTAACATTTTAAGTCACATTTTATAATTACATGTAAATAAAATGGGTCATCTCTTATTTGGTTAATATAATCTACAACAATTTGTAATTATGATCAACCAATTTGCTTATCTCAAATGTTTCATAGACATAATGCATTCTTAGTAATATAACAATTAAATTACTAAAATGCATCCTATTTAATCATATTACAATAAGATATATTTCTCACTTACAATTTAAACTTGGTTCAATTTAAGAGATTAATTCATCTATATCACTATACAATTAATTAATGTACATGATTAGGGGATTGTCCTTTAGGTGTGACCTCAAGGGATCAACTGATCACCACCGTCATACGACAGTAACGTCAAACTCAATTGAGCCAATCGTTACCAATTTATGTTGACCAGTTGACTATAATATTCATCATTCCTTTGTATTCTTGTTATTGAGATTTAATTAAGTGATCGCACTATTGTTGAGGACACTTAATCCAACAATCTTCCACTTGTCCGAGATAAGTGTGCGTCACCAATTCTCTTGTCCTATTACAATCTCCCACTTAATGGAAGGCGTCTTGCAGGTCGTACTTGCATTTGATCATATCAAGAGTGGTTTCCTCGATCTGGAGAGTAATTGTCTGACCGGAATTATCTACCATAGATACCTTCCGAGCGTGGCCACGCATTTTCAGCTTACTCCTCCTCGAGTGGCCTTGAGATTTTAAAACAACCCTGACAAGGGGTGGACAATTTCTATCGCACTATTCCCTTCTAATAGCCACAGCTCATCATGACCCAAAGGATGCCCATTAGACCCCAATTACGAAGGTCGTAGAGAATAAATCAAAGTCACTCTGAAACTGTGGCACCTTAGGCGAACAGTCTTTAGTCAAAGAATTGACTCAAAAGAATACTAGTAGCTCTTGCCACGACCAGGCTACAATAATTGCCAGAATTCTATAAGCGATCACTGCCTGACATATTGTCCCTTACAGCCTGTCTATGTGATCGATTGGTCATCCCTTATGACCCTATGGCACTTGAACTTGCCATCAATCGCATCACACTCTAGTCACTTGGAGACGTCACCTCATATAAGCAACTAGGGGCCAATGCTATGTTAATCCAGTCCACTTCAATGGAGTCCAAAAATTGTCTCTACAATCCATTTGGATATAACGAAGCACAAAACCGAGTTTATGAAACTCAAACGATAAATGTGATTATCATATATGAACAATCAACACGATGTTATTGCTTCATATCATATAATCTAAAGTTTATTTCGTCCATGACAATTCATGACGATCTTGTTAAATGCAATAAAGGCTTGGGTAGTGAATATACCATATATTCATTTATTCCAACCTTGTGAATTGCTTTTTCCTTCCATCCATCGTTATTCCTAATAACATGAATTCATTTACGTACATGTCTAGATCTCTATCTAGTGTTGGGCTCTTTAACTTGAAAGATGGTCCCACTCGTTATCATGATAACTGATATGTATGTAGGTGAAAGGATCTACCATTAGCTCCTTGTAAGCCACCTTATCTTCATCATAATGTACTAGGTCTCTATTTGTAGAATTTATAATGATTGACTCTTCAAACATCCTTTTAGTTATTCGCTTCTTATATAACAAAGGTACGCCTAGGATTTCGACAAATCCTTATAAGTTTCGAAATTTGGGTTGTGTAACTTTTACCACATATCCAAATTTTCTCTACCAAACACAAGAATGAATCCCTAGTTCTCCTTGAGAACTCTATGGATGTTCTTGTAGACTATCCAATGACACTCATGTGGATTGATTTGTTATTGGCTTGTCATGCTCCCAGCATACAATACTTTTAGGTTCGTTCATGTAATGGCATACATGATAGGCCTAATGGCGGAAACATTAGTACTCATGTGATCAACAACTCTTAGGTTCAGTGGATGACTATGACCCTTTCATAGTGATCTCACTTTCATCAACATAAATAACCTATTTAACTTGTTGAAATAGATAAAGGATTTTATCGATATAAGTCACTTTTCCAAATGCCAAACTAAAATCTTTTATTCCACAATAGATTTTGATTTTAGTATATATGTTTCCCTCTTTCATCCAGCATTAAAATCCAACCATTCCTTTCAAAAAGGTAACACGAATACGTTACTCACAATGAGTGATACGTCATTCACGTGAAAAACAATTTCTCCCAGTGAATTTCATGTCTTTACATGACTTTAACTCCCACTTATCTTCATGTCTATACATGATTTTAACTCCCACTGAATTTCATGTCTATACATGACTTTTCGACAATTCGAGTGAAACTCTTCTTATATCTCATAATAGAAAAAATCATCATAACCTCTAGGTAGATACCTTAGGCTTATGTCATGTACACATCCTTTTCCAAATGCCTATTTGGACATGTGGTTCTTGTTGTGTATCTTGTACACACTTACTATGAGGTATTTCACTGATGATTTGGATCTAAGCATAGTTACGCATTAACTTAGCTTTTGAAGACATCTACATGTCTATCCATGCAACTATAATTGGACAATTCTAAATACATCATTTCTTTGTATAGATTCAATTTAGTTTCATAAGTCTCTTATGTTAGAAAATCGAATTTTAAAATTTCTAGGTGCTTCCACTTCATAGATCATAATCTTATTATATCAAGAACATTTTCTTTTGGTCTCGTCACTAGTCTAAGGATTCACCTAAGAACGCTTTCTTTTGGTCTCCTCACTAGTCTTGAGTCTAACCTAAGAACATTTTCTTTTGGTTTCCTCACTAGTTTCTAACTAGTTTTTTGTTGTGGCTTATTTTTTCCCACTCTATCTTTAGAAAATACAACTATTTTCCATAAAGATAGATGTATGAGCCACAAACAATTTTGTACTCATACTCGTGAGGGAGGTAGAAGTATCACAACATGACCTTAAGTGATCTACTAAAGACTTCATTGTAAGGACATCGAATCTTAGCTTCGAGATAGACTAGTTCTATAAGCTAAAGAGGTGTACTCATATTCATGTCAATTACAATCTTTATAAGTGGTGTGGCCAATTGGTTTGCTAGACTCCCTACTTTGAGTTCAATAACTCAATTTTGACTTAGCAATTGATCTTTCAAAGTGAGAATCGAATTCTTAGTCTTCTATTATAATGATCCAATCATCATAATACTAATACGATCATTTTAAGTCGATACAATTTATGTTATTTAGTGCAAGTAGAGTATGATGACAAGTTTTTAGAACTAAAAATTTTTAACAAACTGAGTGACTTGGGTTGAAAACCAAGTCACTAAATCCAACTACAACCAATGTCAATAAAAGGAATAAAACAAATTTCCATGTCAAACAAGGAAATTATAAAAGTTCTAAAAACAATGTCTCAAAATACATCCCAAAATTTAGACAATTCAAAATGAGACCAAGCTTCCATATGTCTTCAATCTTGGGTAGCTACTTTAGCTTCCCTTGAAGAGCTTTCTTATGCTTGCTTGTCCTTGCCTTTATCCTTGCTAGGATGCCCTAATTACAACTAAATAGGGTAAGAATCACAACTCGTATCTATATACCAAAGTTGAGATCATAACATAAACGATAGGGATAAACATTTACCTACTGGAACAATCTTTCCAGTTTTAAGATCTCCAAGATACTTAGAGCAATTCCTCTTCCAATGCCCTACGCCATTAGAATAATGACATTTTTCCTCATTGGAGGCACCCTTCTTGGGCATGGGAGAGCTATTCTCAATAGCTTTACCCTTTCCCTTGAAGGTGGAGGGCTTCTTCCCTTTACTACCACCTTTCTTGAACTTCCCCTTACTCTTATTATTAATATGGAGTACATCCTTGGAGATGCTAACATTTAGCCCTATGTCTCTCTCAGCTTGTACAAGCATCTTGTGCAATTCACGAAGAGAGGTTTTCATGTTTTGCATATTGTAGTTTACTCTAAACTGCACATATGCCTTGATTTTCCCCAAGGAATGTAGTACTCGATCAATAACGAGTTGTTCAGGAATGTCAACCCCTTGCATTTTGAGAGTCTCGACATGCTCAATCAATTTGAGTACATGAGGGCTAACTTTTTTGCCCTCTTGTAGGTTCATGTCGAATAACGCGGAAGCCGTCTCATAATGTATGATCCTAGGAGCTTGTGAAAAAACATGGTCACAAGCTTGGCATAGATCTCATAGGTCGTGCTCATCTTATGGCACTCCCTAGAAGATCGGCCTCCATCGATAAGATCAAAACAATTTTGATTGTGGCAGACTCTTTATGGTAATCATCATAGGCTCGCCTTGCGCCGGCGGTTGACCTTTCATTAGGTGCGGTGGGAGAGGCTCGGTAAGGTAACGAAGCTTGTTGTCAACTTCCGTGGCCAAGCGGAGTTGCATATCCCAATCGGTAAAATTAGCGTCATTCCTTTCTAACTTTCATCGATCCATGAAGGATCGAAGCCATGAGACTTTCGTGAGATTTGGAGCATAGGTGGAGGTGGATGAATTAGCATTTACTATTGCGAATATACAGTATTAACTACAAATTTTAGACATAAAAAAATGTCAACATTTATCATTTTAAATACTTGTAAACATTTTAAACAAGTTTAGCATTTAAATAGTTACCTCTACCCAACTATTATAAATGATTCCGAGATCCAAATTCATATCAACTTGGGCACGGTGAGCCGATTCATGCCTTATTAACATAATTCGGTGGATTAACTCTTTAATCGATTCTACATTAGAACTCTCGGTCGATAATATTACATTAATATTTATCTTAAGCCCGGAACACATGCGGCTACGGTCGCGAATACTTCCGTTGAGCTCAATCCAAATTTCGAAATAATACTCTTTATTACCTCACTTACCCAACGTAACAAGTTTAGCATCCCGGTGAGCCGAGCCTACTTCCTTGCGAAATTGGGATTCATGGGTTCTAGATTTGGTAAGGCTTGATCTCAATTATTTATTTATGAGAGGTCATGTCAATTTATTATCTATCTCGTTTAAGTGAACTAAATCGATGAATTAACGATAATTTTAATTGACACGGTCGAATACTCGATAAAATATGCATGTCATGTTATGACGATTTGGCAATGCATGCAAACATATTAAATAAAATACAAGCATAAAAGTAAAATTCCTAGTATGGCCTTTCCTAGAATAGAAAATCATATAATCTATTACAAATTCATAAACCAACTCCTTTGGTCCCTTGAACTTCATAAGCACGCCTCCCAAGATCACTGCCTCTCTTGGAACTCCTTTCCGAATGGCACCGTCTTTGGGAAACTCCGGTATTACAAATAATTACACAATATACAATAAAATTACAATAATTTCCTATTATACATTTGCAAAATAAAAGTGATACGAGATCACAATAAATTACAACCGAATCAATATTCCCTTACATTCCGGGTAATATCGATTAAAACTAAGGTCATACAAGGAATAAATTACATAATTCCAAGTTACATAAACCAAAATATGACATTCATAATAAATATGCAGCATAATAATATGTATAAAACATGCTCATTTTAAATGCCAAATCGCCCTATTTTACGGTTTATATCGTATATAACCCGGTTTTACGGAAATGCGTGATAATAACTTCTTAAAATCACAAAACAATACTTAAATCATATTTAAGTCCAAGTTAATTATCCCAACTGATTTAGGAATCAAAATTTAGTCATCGACAATAATTCAACTTGTTGATATATATAATTGCTCATAATTAGACTTTTAAAATCATATTTTAATCAAATAAATCCAAATTTAATTACAATAATTTTTAATTTTGAATTTTAAATTTTTGTACATTATGGAAAATTTCCATGACACTCATAATGTCAAAAATCATGGTTAAAAATTTCGAATTGTTTTTGAGAAAAATCGGTTGCGCTTTATCGATTTTATCAAATAAAATACATAAAGCATATGAAAATTAATCAAATTAAATTTTCAACTTAATATCTGAAATGTGGGACATTTAAGCAACCAGGAACAATTTTATCTTAACATAAAATTTATTTTAGCTATATTTGCTAAATAAGTCACTATTTATGCCATTTTTACATTAAAAATTCATAAATCATGCTAGACAAATCATATAAGTCTGAAATTTTCCAGTATACAAGGAAAACATGCATGTGACAACATACAAAACTTTCATGGTCAGATTCGAAGCGGAAGTATTTAAAACCATTCAACATTTATTTATTCCATTTTATCATATAAAAATCATAAATCATACGAAATAAGTCCACTTCACACGAAATTTTACATACAGTAAGTAAAATGCATGATATTATTTAACAATTTCAAGGTCAGAAGATAAGTCTAACTATTTTTAGCATTTTAAACATCATTTTACTCATTAACATGTAATAAAAACACTAAAAATCATATTTGAGCATTATAAATTTCCATAAATCATCAAAATGACCTAAAATCATATTAGGACCATAATATATTGACATGCAAATAACTTTGTGATTTTATCTCATAAAACACAAACTACTAGTTTTCATTAAGTTACAATAACTCGAAAAAACTTTAAATCGATTATCCATGCAACAACCAAAGCGCTCTGATACCTCTTGTAAGTTTCTTAAACTCGATATTAGACATTTATAATATCTTCATATGATTAGTTTACTCATTAAACCAATGGATCTTATGCAAGCATAACTAAAATACAAAGAAGGAAGAAGAAATTGTTCCTTACATTGATTTGAACAGATTTTAGGCACAAAATAGGACTCCTTCCTACTTTGTTCTTGAGCTCAAAATATAAGGATGATTTTCTAATTCTTAGAATAAGAACACTCCAATTAGTTGCACCCAAGACAACCTCTAATACACTACAAAATACTACACTAGTATGATATTGTAGTAGCCCTTAAGATATAATTTAATACCACTATTACTACTCTTAGTAATCTTGTATTAATATATAAGAACTTCGTTTATGTGTAAAATTTCTTAAGTTTTATCTAGTGTGAGAGTATGATATTAAGAGAGATAAGCATCTATGCAAACTTATGAGATGAATGAATACCAATAAGGAGAAAAATCTCCTTATTTTTGTAATGCATGACCGGCCACCAAAGCATGGGGGAGGGTGAGCATGCCTCACATTTGTCTTCTCAAATTACTAGGCTTAGGGCTAGAATTAGGTGTTTAATCATCTTGTCTAATTTATATTAGATTCATAATTACAAACCAAATCCCTCTTTTAAAGCCTTAAAACCGGTATACCCATGTAATATGGGTGTCCATTTTATTTTTGTGATTTTGTCATTTGTCACATATGTGACATGTGACATGTAACATCTAATCTTTGCTTATAAAAGTACATTTAACTAATTTAAATGCAATTTCATAACAAATAAATTAGACTTAACATTTGAAGTCACATTTTATAATTACATGTAAATAAAATGGGTCATCTCTTATTTGGTTAATATAATCTACAACAATTTGTAATTATGATCAACCAATTTTGCTTATCTCAAATGTTTCATAAACATAATGCATTCTTAGTAATATAACAATTAATTACTAAAATGAATCTTATTTAATCATATTACAATAAGATATATTTCTCACTTACAATTTAAACTTGGTTCAATTTAAGGGATTAATTAATCTGTATCACTATACAATTAATTAATGTACATGATTAGGGGATTGTCCTTTAGATGTGACCTCAAGGCATCAACTGATCACCACCGTCATACGACAGTAACGTCAAACTCAATTGAGCCGATTTATGTTGACCAGTTGACTATAATATTCATCATCCCTTTGTATTCTTGTTATTGAGATTTAATTATGTGATCGCACTATTGTTGAGGACACTTACTCCAACACAAATTGGGGTGGGTTATATTGCGTTGCAAATAAGCTTACGAGTCGGGTCCGGTATGGTCAGGTCATTCGGGTTGATGGGTCAATCAGTTTCAGGTCAAGTCGGTTTTAGTCACTGATTGGTTCGTTCAATTTTGGGTTGTATCAGTTTTGTCGGTTTACCTTGAGTCGGGTCGTTTTTAATTCACCCTATTTCTGGGTTCTATCGGGTCGGGGTTCGGTGGTTTGGGTCGTGTTCCTTAGGTCGGTTCAGATTTTGCTGGCTCTAGGTCCTCTTACCATAAAGTTGTCTTAGGGTCTTGAGCTTTGCTCTTTTAGATTTAAATTCACTCCCTCTAGGTTCAGTTGAACACTTATAAGTTCAATTCATAAATGTTTAGTTCAACTATTATTACTAAGAAAAAGAACTGCTCATATAACTCAGTTTAGCTCTTATATGTTCAGTTCAAAAAAGTTTAGCTTCTATAAGTTTAGTTCAGTTTCTATAAGCTCAATTCAACCCTTAGCTTATAAGTCCAGTTCTGCTTTTTTAAGTGCAGAATAATTCAGTCCAAAAAAATAGGTCCCAAGTAGGGCTGAGCAAAAAATCCGATTATCCGAACTGATCCGATATTCGATCCGTATCCAATCCGAAAAAATGGATACTTGATCCGAAAATGTCATTCGGATTGGATATCCGATCCGAAACTTTCGGATACGGATCAGATCACGGATACCATTTTAAAAAATTTCGGATATCCGAATCCGATCCGAAACTTACTTATTTCATCTTTTTCCAAGAAAAGTTGAAAATTACCCATTACTTTTGGGCCTTCAAAACCACAAATTCACTTGCTTAAGTACATTGACCCATAACATAACATACTTTACCTTACATATACCCCACACATTTCATTAACCCTAAATTTGAGTAGCCATACATATGCAACTCTCCTACTCTCCTACTCTCCTACTCTCTTACTCTCACTTCGTCACTCAAAATAACATTCACCTCCATCTTTATTCTTTAAATTCTAAATAAAGCTTCATCCTCCTTACTAATGGCCAACCCCACTAATCTCATCTTCTTGTTTTTTCTACACAGATATCTCTAATCAACATGCATAATTTATGCTGATCATGACGTATCTCCTACATTCATTAGCTCTTATATTCTAAGCTTTATTTCAGCTCCATTTGTTCTTCTTTTTTCCCCTGATTTCAGAGGCGGAAATGGTGATTCGACGAGAATGGACAAGGGGGTAGTCTAATTTTCAATAATGTTGTCTTGACACTTGACAGATCTGGGTTTATTCTAATTTTACTAAATCGAGGAGTTAATATAGTTCAATTTACGGATAGAATTGAGATGTAAAATTATTATTTGTAGCAGGTAAATTTTTAAAAAAATTTTTGATAAAGAACCAGACAATTTATGAGATAAGTAGACATAGTGAAAAAATTGTCTTGTGAAATCGGATAGATATCGGATATTTGGATATCCAATCCGATTTTTTCGGATATTAAAATCGGATATCCGAAGGGTTTCGGATCGGATATCGGATAGTAAAAATTTGATTTTTCGGATCGGATATCCGATCCGAAAATGGTATTCGGATCGGATATCCGATCCATGCTCTGGCCTAGTCCCAAGTATAAAAGAGGGGTTTCCTTCGATAAAATTGGTTTGTATTACCTAAAGTTTCCAAAACTATACTATAGTAGTTAGTCGTTCTCTTGTTATTAAACCCATATCTTGATCACCATCTCTCGTCTTTCTACATTTTAGGATTATCCTTACATGTAAATAATTCAGAGTTTAATAATTTATAACATGATACAATTGTTATTTCCAAGTTAATAGCTACTTTGAAATCAAACATAAGAAGAAATCAGGATAATTCGAACAATTCAAAGAAATTTGCCCATCAATATCACTTCTTAATGATCAATAAATTTTTGTAACTTGTAGAAAAGGTTCATCAACCTTCACCAAATACAAACTAGCTTCTTTCTTTATCATAATAGATGTCATGGACCATATCATGAATAACATTGTAATTCCTCCCTTCAACTCCACTCTAGCATATTACTTTTTCACATTAGCCGAGACGTGTTTTACGCGGTTAATATCGTCAGTTACGTGTTTGCAAAAATTATAAAAATTAGATATTAATAATGTATTCGTAAAAACGAATCAAACAAGATCACACATTAATATATTTTTTACTTATATATTGAGAAGAATTGCAATGATATGATCACTTGTGAATAGTGTAAAAAAAGTGAAAGTGGTAGAGTGGAGTTGAAGGGAGGATGTATAATAATTCAATAGAAAAAATATACTCCCTCGTATTCACTTATTTCTTCTTCTTTCCTTTTTTCCACAAGAATTAAGGACTCAATTTAGATCACACAAAACACACTACCCCACATACAAATGAATTTGAACCACACAAAACACACAACCCCACATCCAAAAAAGGAAAGAGGGAAGAAAATCCGACTTACCCAATAAGAAAAGAGAGAAGAAATAAGTGAATAAGAGGGAGTATAATCCTATTAAACTATTAAACTATTGAAGAATAATTCAATTGGTTTTGGCAAAGGATGTGAGTTCCTTTTTTCCAATATACTTCCTCCCTTCAACTTCACTCTACTTTCACTTTTGTACACTATTTACAAGTGATCATATAATTGCAATTTTCTCTCAATATATAAGTAAAAAAATATTAATGTGTGATCTTGTTTGATTCGTCTTTACGAGTACATTATTAATATCTAATTTTTATAATTTTTGCAAACACGTTGCTAACGATACTTACCGCGTAAAACACATCTCGACAAATGTCAAAAAGTAATATGGTAGAGTGGAGTTAAAGGGGAAGTAATTACTTAGTGACAATGAGTCAATGACAACTATCATAGTAGTTTTAGGAATCCATTTGTCTTACAAGAAAAACCTTCACCAAGTAAACAAGGAATAATATTGTAATTAAAAAGCATAATAATTTGAAGTTTGTGGTCTCAAACTTGTATGAAGAATATGTAGTACAAATTGGTGGTGTGGAAGGCTGGCCAAACTTGGACCGGTCCCTTGACACTTTAATTGTAATGTCATAAAACACATTATATGTTTCCTTGGTTGGGGGTTCTCTACTTCCCTAATTCATGGGGCCATGCCTCCATAGTTACTACCTTGCACGTCGTATATATACTGTACAACTGTACAACTTATTTCAGAGATATTTTTGTATCACAAAATCAAAATACAGACGGGCATAATCCGTCACAAATTCAAGACGGATAATATCTCTTTCAAAATATGCAAGTGGGGATGGTAAATGGTGCCCCTCACTTGCATATTTTGAGAGACTGAGAGGGCAATATTCATCTTAAACTAGTGATAAATAGTGTCTGTCTTGGTTGAGACGAGTTGTTTTTTTATGTTTTCCTTGCGGTTCAACTAGGTCCTAATTATTTAAATTGGTTTTGATAAGTTGACTATATACTTTCATCGTGAATTTGTGATTTAACAACTACTATAGGTCTTGATTATTTCAACTGATAATTGACCATTACAAGACGAACAAGTGAATTTCGCAAGATAATGACCAAAAACTGATCAAACCAAACCCAAATAATTGACCTAATTTATTTTACAATTGCATGTTTTTTTATTTACTTGAGCATTTTTATTGTATATTATGTCATTAACAAAAATCAACATCATACATGTAATTATTTACTCCCTTCATCCCGGTCAATTATTTGCCTATTTCATTTTATAGTAACTCTCCTATGCGACGGGCTCATTCCCCACTTTTCTGCAAAATGTGACCATTTTTTGTTAAATAGTGACTACCTTGATAATAAATGTCATTTTCAAGTCTTAAAAGATGGTTAATGTTTATTAATAAATGGTCACTATTTATCAAAAAGTGATTACATTTAACTCGTCGCATATGCGACGGTTGTAAACAAGAATTATTATTCATTTTAAGATTCTCATTCAATACTACTATCGACAAATGATCTCCTCCATTCTCTCTTATCTTTGTGCCAAAAGCAAATGTAAAAAAATGACCGGCCGCTGAAGTATTTAACTATTAATTATAATTATTATAATATTTATCATATTATTGTGAAACTTATTGTGTGGATGCCTATAAGTCACAAGTATTATGAATGTCTTTAAATGTCTCTCTATGTAGGATGTTTCTAGACTTGTCCGTCTACTTTCCGAGCACATAACTTGTGACACCCTCAAATTTGCGGAAAGAAAAAAAAAAATTATTTAAATACATAAACGAAATATGATAATACATAACGAAGGTGTCATAACATAAAAAGGTCATTACAAAACGGAAATACTATTATACAAAATCAATCTACAAGACGGGAGACATATCTCCCGTATAAATACGGAAATAAAAGTGTGTACAATAATATACAAACTATGAACCGAATATAGGTCCAAGGTAAAAACTTCACTCGC
>JAIUZE010029675.1:0-10972 GCA_022085475.1 Heliosperma pusillum | reverse complement strand
GCTCGTGGGTCCCTTTTTACCTCGGGTAAGTAGGGTGATGCGATCACAAGCCAAAATTGGATTGGACTCAACGAGATAAGCGTTATCTTGGGACTAGGAGATGGATTTAGTTGAAATCCGTCAACCAAGAGTTATAAGTGTAGAATTAGTCAAGTATTGACTTACCATTTTTAGATAAAGGTAGCATGCGATGACTATTTTTGTCTAAAGATGGGTCTTGGAATCACTTATATAATTTCGTGAGGGGTCATTATATGAGTGACTTGTTAAAATTGTTTTACAAGTGAATTATATATAAGCAATGAATTTTTATTTTCCGTTGATATTTATTTTATACGCGCAAATGACAAACATTTTATACTTCTACGAACTTGTAATTATAAATCCGTTCAATCGTGGAAAGGAGTTTCCATTATTTTATACGGTAGCATTTTGATTGCGATCTCCGTTTAAACCACCGTAGTTAAAGACAAAATGATTTTTCTTTTGATCCTCACACTAACCATTGCAAATATCTCTTATGAAGAGTATATGAATATGTCACACTTAGTAAAAAAACGTTTCGATTTTGTTTTTAGTGACGTCTCCTTATTACAATGGTGCATCAATCTTTTTGCTCCAAAGAAAATATTTGTAATTTTTGGTATGTCGTCATAATGCTCCTTATCGAGGCTTACCTCAAAAGAGGCCAAATCAGTTGGGACGACTAGGTTAATTGATTTATTTAAATTCGTGAATAACCAAATACCGAAGTCACTTCATGAAAGGTTTATCCTTTTGAAGGTAAAACCATGAATGAAATGAAGAATAGTCTTCACAATAATTCTAATATACTTGTCTAAGTAGAGATTCATGAAAGTGAGTGGGAGCACTAAGAATGATGGTTATATTCTTAATTGTTAAGACGAGGTTCAAGAGTAGGTTGGCTCGACTTTGACACAAGGCAAGGGATAAAGGCAAGACTATTTTGAATAGTAAAGTCAAACAAGGAAAGGTGCGAACCCAACCTTTGACGATTATAATTTGCAGGTAGGCACCACAAGAAAAGAATCTGCCCCAATTTTCAAGAGTAGAAATGGGTGTGTGATATTTCACCCATAATATCTATAGTGATCGACATTGATTTGCTAAAAAATGCAATTTGGGAGTATTAGATAGATACCCATTAGGTTGTCATCAATGTATTCAATGCTATATAAAGATTCGTCGACGACTAACCATGATTAAATGTCGAAGTACAAGGGAAATCTAACTATTGTAGTTTTATTTCTATAGAGACATATAAAAGTTATAATGTGATCAATCTAGTTTTGGATTTAGAGCTGTACTTTAATAAACGTTGTTATGTACATGACCTATAAATAAAGAATATAGTATCCACTTTAGTGTACGACACAAGTGTTTCACTTTTGTGAATAGAACAAGCGTTGTATCTTTTTATGCCTATACTTGGTCAATGGTTATCCCATACTAATCAAAGGTAATTATATTCTTGACCTAAACTAGTAATTACTTGTCATATAGATTGTAAAAGGCTCAAAATTGGTGACCCTAATCTAATCTTAATTCTGGATTGTGTAGCACATTAAGAGGCTAGTATTAACAACTATCCCTAAACCATCTGATTTTGAATCTTATGGTGCGTGCGAATCTTGTATTCAAGACAAGATGATTCGTGCCCTTTTTATTTAAAAGGAAATCGAACTAGTGAGTTATTGGCCCTATTTCATTAGAATATGCGTGGTCCAATAACAAACACAACCAGAGATGGTTATGACTATTTCACTTTATTTACCAACGATTTAAGTAGATATTATATTTGATTCTACTTAATGAGGTACTATGAGAAATCTTTGAAAAGTTTAAAGAGCTTCAATGTGAAGTAGTTAATCACCAAGAGTATTAGACAAGGACTTACGAGTAAATCGTAACTATAAATATCTAAGTATTGACTTTGATTTTCACCAAAAGTATTGTGAAATAGTTTCACGAGTTAATTTCTCTAACACACATTATGAGATAAGGTGTTGTTGCATAGAAAAACAGAACCTTATACGATATGGTTTTGTCTTTGTAAAGTCAAAATGAGCCATTTGACTAACCTTGGAATCTTAATATTTTGTCTGCTATTTCTTTTCCCACCATATCAAACCACATTTATAACAGTCGGATTTTATTTCATATACGATATGGATAGGTAGCGTACCTAATTTATAAGTTATCCGAATAAAACAAGTGCTCAATAATCCTACATTGACCACGAGAACAAAGCGTCTGTGACTCGTGATGCTGTCTTTCAATAAAAAATACGATTATTTCTTGATAAGACAGAGTGGGAGAAAATGTTTCAAGAGCCACAAACTGAGCATATGGTCCGGAAAAAGTTTTCCTCATTGCTTGTTCAGTAGTTGTTTCTTCGGAACATAGGAGGTCAGGTGGAATTTTATCGCTCCTTTATAGTGATGAATTCTAATATGCGACTTATAAAAGACTGTTTTTAGTCCCAACTTCTTGATATGGCTTAGAGTCATACGATTCGTAATGGACTCCATGCATGATGGTCAGGTATGTGACCTGGTAAATTTTACTTGAAGAAGTACGACCTCTTCAATGTAAATTGATTTTAAGATCGAAATTTGCATGGATGAACATTAAAATGTTTTCAAAGATAAATTGGTAGGCAAAGAGTTTTGCACCAACCTTAATTTTTGATCCATTCGAATATACTTAGCGATTACAGCACATCATAATAGTATGATGCCAACTGGATCTCAAGAACCACCTTCTCGAATACGATTCTAGAAGAGGTAGGATATTTTATATTCACCTGTGGGTTCGTAGATCCTAATTATCCTAAGTTAATTTGCAAGCTTAAGAGTATGTCTTAAGTAAGCACAAAAGAGTTGGAATTAGTGTGTCAATCATGTTGCAAAATATTTCTCGATATCTCGAGGAATTATGTTTATACATAAAGTTTAGTGGGAGTAATATGGTTTTCACCAGTCTTATATGTGGAGACATATTGATCATTTTAGATGATGAAAGATTTTGGAGAAGTAGAATACATCTTTTAGATATCTGAATTTATGGAGATAAATCTAAAAGGATATTAGCATTGAGTCAAAATTCTTATATTGATAAGATCTTTGACTAGTTCAAGGAAGTTGAACACATTATAATTGAGTCCTTTTGCTTCCGCTGCGGGATCAATTATATACGCTGTGATGTATACTCAATCCGACATTTCGCATGCTTTGAGTATGACGAAACATTTGCAATCAAATCCAAGTGAGAGTCACTTGATAGCCATAAAGAACATCCTTAGTACTTGAGAAGGACTAAAAGATATGTTCAATGTGTTTGGAGTTTAAAATGAGTTGCGTGTAAGGGTTACACAGACTTCAGTTTCCAAACTAATCAAGGTGATTTGAAATCACGAACTGGCTGTGTTTCATAGAAGATTTATCTGTTGGAAGAGTTCCAAACAGATAATACTATTGGAAAGGTTCCAAGTAGGAGTGACATTTTCAGATATAAATGTCATGTATCCGCTGGAAGTGTTCCAGGCAGTTTATTATTGCGGATTTAACAACGGAAATGGAGGACATTGCGTCATATGATGATGCATATGAAAGTAGCTTGGATTCGACAGTATTGGAGGGACTAGAAATAGTTCATATAGCTGTATATCCTATCCCATTATACTGGTAAAACAGTGGGAGCTACCTTTAGGCCAAGAGTCCTAAGTCTAGATTTCAAAACCTTAGACACGTACTCAGACAGTTTATGTAAGAGAGATCGGAGACACAAAGGGAAATAGCAATCAGAACGATGGGAAAGATGCAAGTATTGCTAATCCATTAGCCATGCTTTTTGCAGGCTGAACATGATAGTCATGTCATTTCAATGGGGATTGAAATATGTACCTGAATTGCTAAAGATTATAAGATATGAAATTATTGATAGCGTATCAATTTTTCAAATATTTGATAATCGCATTCATTGTTAGAGTTTCATTAAAAACTCCATTATTTAGTTTGACTAAATTTTAATACTTTGTTTATCCGAATTGGTTGAAAGAAAGGTTGAACCAAATTCAAGTGAACAGGACGAACTTAGTATTTTGTCCCTAGTCACTCAATGAGGTGACGTCTCGAAATGACTAGATTGTAAGTCGATCGATGGTTGGTTCCGCACCATGGGGTCATGGAGATGACTGGTCGTTTACATAGACAGACTGTATGACACTCTGTCGGACAGTGACATTGTAGAGACCCTTAAATCAATTATTTGATGCCTGGTCGTAGCAGGGTCTTCTATCTTATTCCTATAAGTCGATTCTTTTGACTGGCGACCGTCTATCTGAGTCGGTGCAGTTTCCGATTGGTTTTGGTTGATGTTCTAGGTCGTGCCGTAAAAGGAGGCCGATGAACTTCTTCTGGATCATGGTGATCTGCATTATACAGAGTAGATGGATCAACGGGAATTGTCCACCCACGTTGGGTAAAAAACATCTTTAGGCCACTCGAGGAGAAGTTACTGTAAATGCGTGGCCACGCTCGGAAAGAGATCTATGGTAGATTTTCCGGTCAGACAGTTACTCTCCCTATCGAGAAAACCACTCTAGATATAATCAATCGCAAGTGCGACCTGAAAGACACCTTGCGTTGAGGGGGAGATGTGATAAAGAGACAAGAGAATTGGTGACGCACACTTGTGTCAGACAAGTGGGAGATTGTGGCGTAGGTGTCCTTCCACAATAGTCGCCTAATTAAAATAAATGTATTATGGAAGATATTGGGATAATTATTGACGATAGATATGAGTAAGTCAAGTTGATTAACGTTAATCATTAAACGGTGGCTCTAATAAGTTTGACGTTATGTCGTTTGACGGCTGGTGATCAACTGATCCCTTTCGGTACACCTAAAGGATGAAAATCCAAATAGTAACTAATTATTTGTATACGATACAGTTAAATTAGTACATTACATATATTCGATTGTACGACAGTTAATTATTAGAAATTGAGTTAAGAACTCAAATTCGATTAAACTTATTTTTCAATTATGCGATAATTGACTAATAAATTTATATCTTATTTTAATACGATTAAATAAGATTTAACTTAGTAATTAATCGTTAAATTACTAAATTAGTTGAGGTTTTGAGATAGAGGTAATTAGTTAATTATATTTACAAGGAGTTGTAAAATAAATTAACTAAGCATTGTGGGACCCATTATATATTGATATAATGGTAAAATATTACTTAAAATGTTAAGTACATATTATTTATTTAATTGAGTCATATAATTGTTATATGATCAAATTAACACTTAATTATACAAGATAATTAACCATATGATCAATAAGTATTTGTGAGACAAATATCAAAAATCAAAATGGATCCAACTAGGCCAAAATGGGCCGGTTATGTTGTAGTTCAAAGGTGATGATTTTAGTTCTTGTTTTTACTATTTAGTTACTTATGAAAGTGACATTACAAGTAAGAATAATCATCATATATACTACAACACTCCACTCAAATGCATGTGAACAAATCAAACAAAATAAGAGTCCTTTTAGGGACTAAAACATCCGGCCAAAGTGGCTAGATAATGAACATTGGTTGTTCATTTTTTCATAACTTGATTTTGTTCAATTATCATACTTCTTTCTAAAAACTCTTCTTCTCACTAAAACTCTCAAATACTAATATTTACTAAGTATTACTAGTGTAGTAATATAGTCATAATATTAGTAGTATTATATCTATCTTATTATCTAGTTAATAATAAGGGTAGATTATTTGGGTTAATCTTGGTGCAACTTAGAGGAGATCTTCTACTTTGGAGATAGATTGTGTTCATCCATATTTATAGCTCAAGAACAACAAGAAGGAGTTCTTGTTGTGCCCATATAATTTTCATATCAATGTGAGGAAATTTCTTCTTTTATATAAATGTCTTTATATTTGCATGCATGTTACATAGATCATCATAAACAAAATTAAAAAGTAATTTAGTAATTAATTAGAGGAGTCTAATTAAGGTCTATGGACTTTCACTTATCGTATCTCACATGTATAACTTTATGTATGCATGCTCTACTTTTGTATTTCTTTGTATGTAAGTTTAATGTGATATGGCTGGGAGAACCCAGAGTTACTCCCCACTGACTGTGGCGTTCATGTTTTTTTGATGGATGAACAGGTTGCTTGATTGGATGGCTTTTTGCTTGTGGTATTTTGGGTTCGGGTGTGAGCTAGCGGGCGTTGTCCCTGGATGAAACACCTGTAGACGTTGATTAGCTAGCTGCTAATGGCTTTGTTGTTGGTTAACATTTTGAGAGACACCGTCTCTTTGTTGTATTTTATACTTAGTTTGTAATGTTTTGACACTCCTCGTATTTTTCTATCTTGCATGTATAAAAGTTTTTAAAACTTCATATTTTCGCTATATTTTTCACATGCTTGTTTGTTTTATATTTTCCGCATTCGCGAGGGTTGTCACAATGGTTCAGGGAAATGTTTATGAAAGTCTATAGACCTTAATTACACTCCTCTAATTAGTTACTAAATTACTTGTTAATTTAATATTTAATGATCTATGGTAACATGCATGCAAATATAAAGACATTTATATAAAGGAAGAAATTTCCTCACATTGATATGGAAATTAAATGGGCACAACAAGAACTTCTTCTTGTTGTTCTTGTGCTATATGTATGGATGAACAAGAATAATCTCCCAAATAGAAGACCTCCTTCTAGTTTCACCAAGATGACACCAAATAATCTACCCTTATTATTAACTAGATAATAAGATAGATGTTATACTACTAATATTAGACTATATTACTACACTATTAATACTTAAGAAATATTAGTATTTGAGATTTTTTAGAGAGAAGAAGAGTTTTTGAGAGATGTATGAAATAAGCAAGAATGAACTAGTGATAAATTGAACAACAATTTTTCTATTTATAGCCAAGAGGGCCGGCCCCTATGATCACCAAAAGAGTGATTTTTCTTCTTATTTTATTGCCATGCAAAGTGGTGGTGTGTTGTAGTGAGTAAAATGATTTTAGGTTTACTATTCATATCATAATCACATGTTGCTTGTGAGTATGAATAAGAGCAACCATCATCACCATCCACTACACTATAACCGGCCATGTGAGGCCTATTTTGATCCATTTTGATTTTTGATATTTGTCCCACAAATACTTATTAATCATATGCTTAATTATCTTGTATAATTAAGTGTTAATTTGATCATATAACAATTATATGACACAAATAAATGAATAATATGTACTTAACATTTTAAGTAATATTCTACCATTATATCAATATATAATGGGTCCCACAATGCTTAGTTAATTTATTTTACAACTCCTTGTAAATATAATTAACTAATTACCTCTATCTCAAAACCTCAACTAATTTAGTAATTTAACGATTAATTACTAAGTTAAATCTTATTTAATCGTATTAAAATAAGATATAAATTTATTAGTCAATTATCGCATAATTGAAAAATAAATTTAATCGAATTTGAGTTCTTAACTCAATTTCTAACAATTAACTCTCGTACATATCGAATATATGTAATGGACTAATTAACTGTATCATTTACAAATAATTAGTTACTATTTGGATTTCATCCTTTAGGTGTGACCGAAAGGGATTAGTTGATCACCGCCGTCATACGACAATAACGTCAAACTCTAGTCAGGCAACCGTTATTGATTTACGTTAATCAACTGACTAATCATATATATAGTCAATAAATATCCACTACAACAAAAAAGGCATTTTGCGACGGATTTGTTGCGACGGAATTCAAATCCGTCGCAAAATTGACTTTGCGACGGAAATTTTGATGTTTTGCGACGGATGTTTTGCGACGGATTGCATTCCGTCGCAATACATCATTTTGCGACGGATTTTGCGACGGAAATTACGTCGCAAGATGAATTCACCAGCGAAATGATAAAATAAAAAAAAAAAAAAAAAATTTTTGTGAATAGTGTTTGCGACGGATTTTGCGACAAAAATTCCGTCGCAAATATTTTTTTTTAGCGCGGAATTTTTTGCTCGCTCGGGAAAATATATTTGCGACGGATTAATGGATTTGCGACGGAAATTCCGTCGCAAATCCATCCCACATCGGAAAAAAACAACACATTTCTTATGTTTATATAGAATCCCTCACTTCTTACATTGAATATGTGACTTATGAATTGAAGCGGAAAAACATGCGGTTAAAAAAATCGCGTGAAATTATAAAATGAAAAAAAAAAAAAAAAAAAAAAATTTTTTTTGAATAGTGTTTTGCGACGGAATTTGCGACGGAATTTCTGTCGCAAAAATTTGCGACTGAATTTCCGTCGCAGAATCTAGCTTTTGCGACGAAAATTTGCGACGGAGTGCTTGTGACGGAAATTCCGTCGCAAATGCCTTTTAGCGACGGATTTAAGGGTATTTGCGACGGAATTGTCCGTCGCTATTCAGATTTTTTTTTGTAGTGATCCCAATTATATTCCTTAATAAGATTTATTATGTGGCGCACTATTGTGGAGGACACCTACTCCAACAATCTCCCACTTGTCTGACACAAGTGTGCGTCAACAATTCTCTTGTCTCTTTTATCACATCTCCCATTCAATGCAAGGTGTCTTTCAGGTCGCACTTGCGATTGATTATATCTAGAGTGGTTTTCTCGATAGGGAGAGTAACTGTCTGACCGGAAAATCTACCATAGATCTCTTTCCGAGCGTGGCCACGCATTTACAGTAACTACTCCTCGAGTGGCTTAAAGATGTTTGTACCCAACGTGGGTGGACAATTCCTGTTGATCATCTACTCTGTATGATGCAGATCACCATGATCCAGAAGATGTCCATCGGCCTCCTTTTACGGCACGACTAGAACATCAACCAAAACCAATCGGAAACTGCACCGACTCAGATAGACTGTCGCCAGTCAAAAGAATCGACTCATAGGAATAAGATAGAAGACCCTGCCACGACCAGGCATCAAATAATTGATTTAAGGGTCTCTACAAATGTCACTGTCCGACAGAGTGTCATACAGTCTGTCTATGTAAACGACCAGTCATCTCCATGACCCCATGGTGCTGAACCAACCATCGATCGACTACAATCTAGTCATTTCGAGACGTCACCTCATTGAGTGACTAGGGACAAAATACTAAGTTCGTCCTATTCACTTGAATAGGGTCCAACAATCTATTCGGATAAACAAAGTATTTAATTTAGTCAAACTAAATAAAAGAGTTTAAAAATGAAACTCGAACAATGAATGCCATTATCATATATGAAATAATTAATACAACATTCAATTATTACATATTACATAATCTAAAGGAATTCTGGTACACGTCTCAATCCCATTGTGACGACATGACCATCATGCTTAGCCTTTGATAAAGGCTTGGTTAAAGGATCAGCAATGTTGTCATCTGTCCCAACCTTACAAATGTCAATTTCCTTTCTGTCCACGTAATCTCTAATTACATGATATTTCCTAAGTACATGTCTAGACTTGTTACTAGACTTGGGCTCTTTTGCTTGAAAAATAGCCCCACTGTTATCACAATAAATCGTGATAGGATCTTTGGCAGTAGGGACTACTGTTAGTCCTTCCAAAAATTGCCGAATCCATACAGCTTCCTTTGCAGCTTCAGACGCTGCAAGGTACTCTGCTTCTGTTGTAGAATCTGCTGTAACGCTTTGCTTGAAACTCTTCCAGCAAACAGCTCCTCCATTCATCATATAAACGTAGCCGGATTGGGATTTCATATCATCCCTATCTGTTTGGAAAATGGCATCTGTGTAACCCTTTACACGTAACTCAGTCTCGCCTCCAAACACTAAGAACGAATCCTTGGTCCTTCTCAAGTACTTAAAGATGTTCTTTACGGCTATCTAGTGACTCTCACCTGGATTTGCTTGGTAACGACTTGTCATGCTCAAAGCATATGCAACATCGGGACGAGTGCACATTATAGCATACATGATTGATCCAACGGAAGATGCATAAGGGATCAATTTCATGCGTTCAATCTCCTCGGGTTTCGTAGGGCACTCTGACTTGCTCAAAGTGATCCCACTTACCATAGGAATAAAGCCACTCTTAGAGTCTTTCATGTTGAACCGATCAAGAATCTTATAAATATAAGTTTCTTGACTTAATGCTAGTATCCTTTTAGATCTATCCCTATAAATTCGGATACCTAAGATGCGCTGGGCCTCTCCTAAGTCTTTCATTTGGAAATGTATCCCTAACCACTCCTTCAGAGAAGTGAGCATTGGAATATCATTCCCAATGAGTAGTATGTCATCTACATACAAGACTAGAAAAGTTACTTTACTCCCACTAAACTTCATGTATAAACATGGTTCCTCGACACTTCGAGTGAAACCATTTTGTTTAATTACATGATCGAAACGATGATTCCAACTCCTGGATGCTTGTTTAAGACCATAGATGGATCTCTTAAGTTTGCATACCTTCTTAGGGTTTGATGGATCCACAAAACCTTCAGGTTGTGTCATGTACACTTCCTCTTCTAGAATCCCATTCAAGAAGGCGGTTTTGACATCCATTTGCCAAATCTCATAATTATGAAATGCGGCAACCGCTAAGATAATCCTTATGGATCGAAGCATGGCGACTGGGGCGAAGGTTTCGTCATCGTGAAGACCATGAACTTGGGTGAAACCTTTTGCCACCAATCTAGCTTTATAAACATCATTATGTTTGTCTATGCCACTTTTGATCTTATAGATCCACTTACACTGAAGAGGTCGTACCTCCTTAGGTAAATCAACCAAGTCTCATACTTGATTGTCGTACATAGAATCCATTTCGGATTGCATGGATCCTAGCCATAGCTTTGAGTCGGAACTAAAAATGGCTGCTTTGTAGGTAGTAGGTTCGTT
>JAIUZE010029672.1:0-17936 GCA_022085475.1 Heliosperma pusillum | reverse complement strand
GTGATGCATATTTGGGGTACATTGACGAGCTAGCGAGCGAAGTATTTACCTTGGACCTATATTCGGTTCTTAGATTGTATATTATTATACACTCTTTTATTTCCGTATTTATACGGGAGATATGTCTCCCGTCTTGTAAAATTTTTATGTATAATATTATTTCCGTTTTGTAATGACCATTTTTATTTATGACACCTTCGTTATGTATTATTATCTTTTATGTATTTAAATAATTTTTTTTCTTTCCGCAAATTTGAGGGTGTCACGGCTGTTGACTTGCTGAAGCGGATCCAGAAATTCTCCGTATCTCAGGATGCTGGGGCTCGGGTGACCGCTTATATCTTTACTAGACTTAGTTTTTCTATAGCTAAGGGGGTGGGGGCCCAGATTGTCTCTCGGCTCCCCACCAACTTCTTGTAAACTAAGTCTAGTAAAGATTATTATTATTGTCTCCCCACATCACCCAGATTATTATTATTATTATTATTATTATCATTATCATTATCTTGCATGCCTTGAATCGGTTCATTGAGACTCGTGGTGGTGATGTGGGGCTTTCTATGTTACTTGTTGATTTCCAGAATGCTTTCAACCTTGTTGATCGTGTAACCATGCTTCTGGAAGTTCGCCGTCGGTGCCCGATTCTTTCCCGTTGGGCGGAGTTCTGTTACTCTAGTCATGCCCGTCTTTATTATGGGGAACATTGTTTGTGGTCTTGTCAGGGAGTCCAGCAGGGTGATCCTTTGGGACCCTTGCTTTTCGCTTTGGTTTTGCATCCCTTAGTGTGCAAGATACGGGATTCTTTTGATTTAAGTTTGCAAGCTTGGTACTTGGATGATGGCACCATTGTTGGGGATACTTTGGAGGTAGGAAAGGTTTTGGATTTGATTTTGGCAGATGGTCCTCAGTTTGGTCTACATCTTAATGTCGCTAAGACTGAGGTTTTTTGGCCTACGGAGGATTCCCGGAGTCGACTTCCTGGTGTTTTCCCTCCTTCTATTGCCCGGCCTTTGCGTGGTGTCTCTGTTTTGGGTGGGCCTGTCAGTACTTGCCCTAGTTTTGGCAGTGAGATTGTGGCGAAGAGAGTGACTAAGACCATCGAGCTTATGGATTTGGTTGCTAGGATTGAGGACCCGCAATGTGAGTTGCTTCTGCTTCGAGCTTGTACTGGTATTTCTAAGCTCTACTTTACCCTCCGTACTTGTTCCCCGGGGATCTTTGGGTCTGTCCATCTTCATTTTGATGCAGCGCTTCGTTCTAGCATAGAACGTATTGTCACCGCGTCTGGACCAGACTTTGGGGATTGGCAGTGGCGCCTTGCCACTTTCCCTTTTCATCTTGGTGGGCTCGGTGTTTATGCTGCTGGGGATGTTTTTCATTATGCTTTTCTGGCGTCCCGTTTGCAGTCTGCTGTTTTGCAGGCTAAGCTACTACGGTCTTCTGGTATTGTGGATGTTGGTCCTACTTTCGACGCTGCCTTGCGGGTGTTCTCTGAGATTACAGGTTCTTCTTTTTTACGTGATCCTAGTGAAATCGCTGCCCCTAAACTTATGAAGAAACTGGCAGATATATATTTTGCGAGGATTGCTGCTACTGCAGAATCTGTTTTCCCTTTGACCCCGCGTCAGCTTGCGTTGTGGAAGTCTCAGCAGGGTGCCCACGCCTCTGATTGGTTGCGTGCGGTTCCTATTTCTGGGTTGGGTCAGACTATGAACAGGAGGACTTACCGTAGTGTGCTGGGGTATCGACTAGGTGTCCCGTTATTCACGGTATCTAGGCCTTGTCCTGCTTGCTCTCGGGTTTTTGTTGATGATGTGTATGGGGACCACGCTGTTTCTTGTACTGGTACTGTGGGGGTTAAGCATCAGCATAATCTCGTTCGTGACACCTTATTCGACATATGTTATAGGTCTGGTGTTTCTACGGGCAAGGAGGTTGATATCGGTTTGGTTGACGGGCATGGCGGATCTCTTCGACCTGCGGATTTGCTACTTTATTCCTGGGACAGAGGGCGTGATGTGTGTGTTGATTTGACAGGGTCTTCCCCCTTGACTCAGACTAGGATGTCAGATTTTGTGCCGGGACGGGTTGTCGTTGATGCTGCTCAGCGCAAATGTGCTAAGTATAGGGATTTATGCGCGACTGCTGGCTATGGTTTCCTACCCTTCTCTTTCTCTTCGCCTGGGGAGCTGGGCACGGATACTGTTGACTTGCTTAAGCGGATCCAGAAATTATCGGTATCTCAGGATGCAGGGGCTCGGGTTGCCGCTTATATTTTTTTTAGGATTAGCTTTGTTATAGCTAAGGGGGTGGGGGCCCAGATTGTCTCTCGACTTCCCACCAACTTCATGTAAACTTTACAATTTATTTTATTTTAATGAAAGCTGCGCGCAATTATTAAAAAAAAAAAAAAAAAAAAGTAATAATAATAATAATAATAATAAGTGTTTTTTTGTGTATTACCACCTATTGAGTCCAAATTTTTACATTTTACCACCTAATGAGTTCATTTTTCCAACTTACCACCTAGTTTTGACTTAAACCCTCACTATTCACACCTGAATTACTTTTTCTTATCGGTCTTTTTTATTTATCGTCTTTCCTAAGTTATATTGCTTCTCGGTTTATTAGAATGACCATATTACCTTTATTATTAGACTAACTCACTTACCACTCCCCTCAAATCTCTCACTACAATCAATCCCCAATTTATTTCAATTAGGGTTCATAGAAAATTTTGGTAAAATCTTACTATGTCTTCATTTTCTTATTCTCTCTTCCTTTCAAACTCTTTCATTGATTATTTATTCTCATTTAATCGTGTCAATTATTGATGGCTTATATTTCTCTGTCTCTCTTCTCAATCATTTTTCAAGCATTTTCTTAATTGTCAATTAGACACTCATTCTCCGTAGATTATGTTTTGAACCCTAGAAAATCTGGGTATTCCTCTTGATTGTTGAAGCTTACGGGTAGATTATAGTTGGTATTCATCTTCAATCTGCAGCTATAATCTTCTTATCTTATTCTCAGGTAAGTATTTTTGACATTGCATCTGACAGGAAGACATAATAAAAAATTAAAACGGTATAATGGGAAGCAATGGAAAATAACGCAGAAATAATGAGGGTGGACATTAATGTGGTCACCTTAATACAAGATACATTGCAATACATTCAACAAATCGTGCCGAGAAATAAATAGGGATGATTTTTGGGAGTTTATATTGAGCCACTTATGGATGGATAACACTAATACAAGATAAGTTACAACAGTTGAATAAATCGTGCCCAGGAAAAAATAAAACAATAGGAAAACCTAAGACAAGAACGATGAATGAATATTAAATCAAGTCTAGAAAGATAATTGAGAAATATAAACATCAATAATTGACACAAGTGAATGAGCATAAACAATTAAGGGAACTAATTCAAAAGAAAAGAGTAGAAGAAAATGAAAGAGAACGTACCCAGATTTTGCCCAATTTTTTTATGAACCCTAATTGATTGTGATTAGAAATTGAGTGTAGTGAGTACGTGAGTAAGTTAGTTAAGGTTATAATAAGGGTAATAAGGTCATTTTGATAAACCGAGAAGCGATATAACTTAAGAAAGACGATAAATAAGAAAGACCGACAAGAAAACGTAATTTAGGTGTTAATAGTGAGGGTTTAGGTCAAAACTAGGTGGTAAGTTGAAAAAATGGACTCAATAGATGGTAAAACGTAAAAACTTGGACTCAATAGGTGTAATACACAAAAATAATAATAATAAGATGCGTGCAGCTTTCATTAAAATGAAATGAAAAGTTTACATGAAGTTGGTGGGAAGCCGAGAGACAATATGGGCCTTAGTTGTTGTTATTAATAATAATAATAATCATAATTATTATCATTGTTGTTATTATTATATTTATTATTATTATTTTTTCAACTCAGTTCAGCTCCAATAAACTTATTTCAGTTTAGCTTTATTCAGTTCAGTTCAGTTCAGCTGCATTCAGTTCAGTCCAGCGCCATTCAGTTCAGTTCAGTGCAGCTCTATTAAGTTCAGTTCAGCTTTAAAAAGTCAGAAAGAACAGGGCCTTAGTTTATTATACATCAATAAGTCTCTCTTAAGATTGATATATCCAACTTATGTTAAAACAAGAAAATAGGAGAAACTTTTTTGCTAATATCTAAGCATTGTGTTTTCTTATATAGCAAATGATACGTATGTTATTTGATCTGTTTTAAGATTAAGACATATACGTCCATCTTAGATGAGAATTTGTGATTGTACATTTAAGACGGAAGTATCCGAACTTCCATGCCTCAGAGAAAAACAGATGGCATGGGTCATGGAATCAAGATAATACAGTATCCTTTGATAATGTAAAAAAAGAAAACAAAATAAATTGTGAAAAATTACTCTCTAAAATTCTTAAATACAACAAGGAGCTAAATTCATCATGCTACAAAATTTGTTAAAAGTTACACTGCAGAAGTCAATTAAAATGCGAAGAGGAAAAAAACATCAATGCGGCAAAATCACCTCCACTTGTCTCTCAACTCTTTTCGCTCAGATAAGATCCACGTCACAAATATCGCTCCCACTAGACCGACAATTGTTAGCAGAAGTAGAGCATAGCTGAAGTCCTCGGTCAGGGAGTCATATGTCTTCGATGGTGCAAGGCGGGTGAAAAACAAATCAATCCCATAGGAGAAGACGAGAGTTGTAGACTCTAGCTTGGCCGGTATAGAAATTATGCCTCTAAGGCCTTCCACTTTGAGCGCATGTGTCACATAAAACTGCAAAGACACCCATTAGAGAAGATGGACATTCAAGTACATAATAGTGTTTAAATAGTTCCAAGAAAATTTGCAAAAGAAGCATACAATATAATGATACACATAGCTCAAACTACCCTAGTTCTGATTAGTTATAGTCATGAGCAGCCAGCCAAGTCCACAAGAAAATAATCCCAGTTCTACAAATCTACGGGATTCATGGAGAAGAACACTATGTCTACCATACGAGCATTCTATTTGAATTCGTAATCTATGGGCTACCAACTGAACATATATGGCAAAATGAGAAAAGATGAGACGAAAAACAAAAGAGTACGCGCCTTGGAGGAAGAAATTTATCGCACAAAGACTAATAATAGATGGCTTCATGATATAATTAATACGGGTTTTGTCTAACCCATATTATGGGGTAATTAATTAGTTTTTAGTGGTTTAATATAGGTATATCATACATGAGTGAGAATTTAAGTTGAACTGGTTGGTCTCACATTATATTAATATATATAAGCAGTCTCTCAAGTGTAAATTAAATTACACATTGATTATCTACTGAATTCTCAAGTAAGCTAGCCTTAAACACTATACAAGAGAACCATAGACCATGTTAAAGACATAAGAAAACTGAATGTGATTCACTTTGATTGATCCTATTTTGCCGGAGAGGACAATTAGAAGGACACAGAAAAGCTATAGAGGGGTTAAGCTTCAGAAGATATACCCATCAGGGCCATCACAGTGATAAATACTCTAAAAGAAACCTAAAATTGCTCAAAGTCTCTAAACAACCTACAAGAAACGCGCATACAGCTACTCATACCTCAGGGTTGATAGGCAAGGAGTCTGTAAGGGGTATGATTCCTTCTTCCTTCTCAGCTGCAGTAGGGTTCAGAGATCGACGAGGATCAACGAAGCGCTTATCAAGAGCCAAAACCTGTGAAATGACAAACAATGGAATCAGCCTAATCAGTTTTGAAACAACATCAAGAGGTTTCTTAGAGCATGTTTGGCTTTTGTTTCTCAAGCTTTCTATTTCTAAGAGCAAAATGATGGGTATTTAGCTTTTTAAAAAAATTCGATGTTTGGCCAATTAGTGTTTTTTCGGCAAAAAAACACTTGGAAAAGTTAGGCCAAACATGGTCTTAGTCATAAGCATCAAGTGAAAGTTGACCTGATCACCAAGAGTTCCTATAAGAAGCTGCTTTGCTGTTATTCCTTTTGCAGTGAATGTTGCAGATATTGTCTTCACAGAATGAGCGAAAAAATAAGATTGAGATTTTATCATTATCTCAGGTCGAGAATAGGAAGAAACTGGAGATGTTAGATTATGCTTTCCAACAATGAGCTTTAAAACATCCTTGTTATCCTGCAGATATAAAGGACATAATACAAACACATTCAGGAAATGGAGATTGTCAAATCAACCCAAATGTAAAAGAAGAATTATGTTAAAAACTTTACCGCTCGAGATTCATCATAGATCTCAATCACTGACATTTCATATCGATGAGCTCTTAGATTAAAATAGTGGTAGACAACCCAGTTCTCACTGAATACCTATAGTTGGAGGAAATTGAAATATTAAAGAGTTGAACATGTGCATAAACTGTCATTACATACTTATGACATGGAGAAAAGAGAAAATAAACTTACAGCACGGACAGGACCCTGGGCACCATGATGTGTCACACGGTGCAATACACGGCCAGTTACTGTATCTATCAGGTACGCCACCAACCATGACTCTTCGGGTGTCACAGATCCAATTTCACCAGCAGCTTTAGGTGCAACAGTCACCAGAAACAACAGGTTTTTGGATGTGTACTTGTACATCATATCACGATCTGTTAATACTTTTGTTTGAGTATGCACAACCTATGAAACAGTGACATGTTTTCAGAACCAGGCTAGAAACATAGATTACAAAATATCCTCCACCTTCAAACCATTACTAACCCTGATCAACTAGAGAGAAAACATCCCCCTATCCTCCTCATTTTTCTCCCGCTCAAATGCATTATCTAGGAAGTGGGCCACCTTCTTAGATTATGTCATTCTATCCCAGAACAAGGTTTAGGGTTGAACGTAGCCAAAATTGACACTTCAATCATAGAGATTCACATACATTGACTAAAATGTAGACAATAGTTAGCATCATAGGCTCATAGCACCACAATTAACTGCAGTTAATAATTCCTTTGGGAAAACACCGGACGTTTTCTACTTTCGTTAAGGTACACCATGAAGATAATTAAGGATTTGGCAGCTAAAATGTTGGGAATAGTGAAACAAACGTTTTCCATAAAAATAATACTCCCTCCTATTCACTCATTTCTTTCCCTTTCCTTTTTGCACAAGAATTAAGGAAATGAATTTGGACTACACAAAACGCACTACCCCACAAACAAATGAATTTGGAACACAAAACACACTGCCCCACATCCAAAAAGGGAAAGAGGGAAGAAAATTCGACTTACTCAATAAGGAAACCGGGTTACGAAACATCGTCGACGTTTTATAAAACATCGTCGACGTTTTTGGTAAAAAAGACGGTCACTACCCTTCACCCTTCATTCACTCTTCCTTTCTCTCTTTCTCCTAAATACACTCCTCTCCCCCACCACCACCGCGACGCCCACCACCGCCGTCAACACTGCCACCGCCGACCTCAGACGACCCACCACCACCGCTGCAACAAGTATCCCCCTTCCCCCTTGTTCCGACCGCCCTTCCCCTCCCCCGCCTTCTCCCCCCTATCCTATATTGGTTGTCATTTGTTGTTGGTTGTGCGTTGTGTCGACATTGTTGTTGTTACTTGTTAGTGTGGGTGTTTAAGTGACGTTCTAACTGAACATCGACTTTGTAGACTAACGTTCAGTTGGAACGTTGAGGTGTATGTGTGTCGTTCCAACTGAACGTTGGATATGGAGACCAACGTTCAGTTGGAACGTTGATGTGTTTTATTGACAATCCAACTGAACGTTGGGTATGGGTACCAACGTTCAGTTGGTACGTTGATGGGTGTTGTTGGCGTTCCAACTGAACGTTGAGTATAGGTACCAACGTTCAGTTGGGACGTAAACGGTGGGGGTCGACTTTTTTTTTTTTTTTTTTCCTCGTTTAAAAACATTTAAATCTTGTAAAAAAAATTTTTATTTATTTTTTGTTAATTTTCGATGTTTTGTAATGTATTATTCTCGTAAATTTTTAAATTCTTTTTACCGTTATGTACCAACGTTATGTTTCGATTCTTTTTAACATTTTATTCTCGTTAATTTATAATTTTTACCGTTTAGTTTTTAATTGAAACCGTCTTTCTAATTTTTTTGGTTAATTAAAATTGTTTTATGGGTGATTTTATGAGTAGAGGAAAAGATAGAGAGATAAAGTAGAGAAAAGGGTAGTATGCGTCTTTTTTCTAAAAAACGTCGACGATGTTTTATAAAACGTCGACGATGTTTCGCAGCCCCCTAAGGAAAGAAGGAAGAAATGAGTGAATAGGAGGGAGTATAAAATAAATAAATAAAACACAAATAGATAATGTTTCAACAAGCCCACAAATCTTAAAAGCCATGGACTGGTGGTCTAACACTCTCACTACTACAAGCATAAAGTGTCTCACTAACTCACTTCCAGTGTATATACTCTTTCGTTGAGGTGTCAATGTCCGGTAGCAATTTTGGACATATGAAATATTATGAAGAGCAGAATAATATAAAAAAAAAAATAGACGCGACTCATCTATGAAATTCAATCATGGAAAGTAATGGAAATCGTTAGCTGCTACGGAATGATAGGTAACAAACTGATTTTATGAAAGTGACAAAAACAAACATACCTCACTCTGTTTTCTAGTAGCAGTCGCAATGATCTTCTCAGATTCTGAAGGGAGTATGATTGACCACAAATCCTTTGAAGTAAAGCAAAAGTCATTAGTCACCTCATCTATGCAATTACTCTTCAAGGCATGTCCACTCAAAATGTTGTTTTCAGCATCAATGGAGTACCAGTACACATTAGAAAACTCTCGTTGGAAGATGAGAGCAGCTTCAGGAGTCATAGGGTATAAATGAATTTTTTTTTCTGCGTCTCTTATCAAATGAAGCCGCTTTTCTGTTGAATCGGCAAACGGTAATGGAATGACATCAACTACGGAATGACTCAGGACCAAAGAGTTCACTTCTTTTCCTGTATAGGTGTCAACCATAGAAAGAACACCAGGTGCATTGAGTCCTAGCCCACAACGACCAACAACAAGAACAGATGGATTCTCATCTAAAGCGTGATGATGAGGAACCTGCCACTGGTACAAGTTAAGAGCAATAGGATTTTTACACGTTTCAGACTTCCTTAAGTTAGGCAGAAGAAGTGACCAAACAACTCGGCCATCTCCTGTGTGCAATGCAGAAAGTTTCCCAGCTTTAGTAAGCACTATGAGCAACTTCCTAAAGCCATTATGATCTCGGGTCAACTTGCTTTTCTCTGAGCTTTGTAACCTCAACGCTTGGATGGCAACCATATCTTCTGGGCTTGCAAGCATCAAAGTTCCTTTGAGTTTCAACAAGTGTCCCTTATGTCATGAAACACAATTAGTAAGGGGAAGCAATTTAACAATCATGAGAACTGAACTTTTTAAACTAAAACCAAAATCTGCAAAGCAGATCTATACAAGGGCACATATAAAGGGCGAGAGACTCCTATAATGCTACTTATCCCTTGTCCATGAGAATCAATCCTGAGATAATTCATTTACCAAAATCTGCAAAGCAAATCTATACAAGGGCACATATAACGCCTAGATTCTGAGAAACGAATTTCAAAAGTGTTTCTTCGATGTGACCATTTAACAAGTATTGGTCACACTTCAAGACAGAGCAACAACTAGTTGCTGAACGCAGATTCAATGCCAAGTGCCATAAGTATACCTTTAGCCATTCAAGAAGGCCTTGCTCCACTTTGGCGACCGACCCACCTTTCTTTTCCACAGGTAGCTCTGAAGTTGTTACATCTACAGCTGAAGCAAGCCCGTCTTCTCTGGTCCAGACAATATTTCCTTGTTGTAATAACAACAAAGAGTAATCTTCCATAACAACTAATGCCCTAAACCCATAGGATCTGTCTGTACGTAATAACAACAAAGAGTGATCTTCCATAACAACTAATGCCCTAAACCCATAGGATCTGTCTGTACGTATATAATAATTCATAAAAACCTTCTGAACATGCCCACGGTGATGGTCTATCGGAATGGTCTCCTTTAGAAGATCACTGTTGTAATCATGACCAAGTTTCACTGTAAGGTGAATTTTACCACCATCGTGTTGAACTATTGCAAAAGCGTGCTGCTCTTCAGCATATGAAATTATATCACTAATAGATGCAGAATCGTCAATTTTGTCCACTATCTCCAGCTTGTTTTCATCATTCACTCTTATAAATACTATATATGGACTGCACTTTATGGCAAACAACCCTTCTAGTTTCAATGGAAGTACAGTTGCTGTCCCAGATAATTCAGAAACAAGATCACGGATATGTTCCTTCTGGAAACTGACTTCTCCATCTCTTAAGCTTAGAGTCACAAGGACAGTTTGACTAGCATCCAGAGCAACTAAAATCTCGTTTGAAACAAGAGACATTTCCCCAGATATACCACCGGGAATTTCTACAACATCCTTCCTGACTAACTCGCCAGTCTTGACATTAATGCCATAGACATTACATTTAGAGAGGCCCGAAAATCCTATTACATATATCACATCACCATTAACAGGCTTGATGAACTGTCGAAGTTCCACACTGGCACAAAAAGGACATATATTAGACAATGTTAGGAACACAAAATCTTTAACTTATACTTCTGAGAAACGGTGGGGATAAAGAAATCAAACCAATAAGATTCCCAACCTTTCATTAGTCAGTTCCACATTCCATAATACTACTCCATCTATGCTTGAAATTGCATGAAGAACACCGTTGCTATAAACGACAATCACATTGTCACGGTCCGCTTTCATATCAATCTGCGTGACAAAATCCAGGGAAATTAGTCACATGACAATATCACACACAGGAACACCAACTTCTTAAAGAAATGAGTAAGCAAAGCCAGTTGAGATGCAGGTCATCAGACAAAAAATTTTAATCACGACAGTTAAGAATGTTACACCAATGTCAAATATACAGAGAGACTTTCAGAGTTACTAAAGTACAGCATCTACATATGGTTCAAAATCCTTACAACAAAAAGTGAGGCCACAAATACCGCACATACACACAACCACTTGTGGTATATGGTTTAAGAGAATATTATGACTAACCACAGTCATAAGCGATGATTCTGAAGGCATCTTGCCAACTAGGTGTGATTCCCACACCATCTGCCCATCAGGAAGGTTCCATGCTCTAGCGATGCTTCCTTTTGAGGAGAGAGTAATGACATCTGAACAAAATTCAAAACCAAAATATCATTAACAACAAAGGCAGCCACTTCTGCACATCAATAACATTAATTTATCCATGCAGGAAACTTGGATGGAGAGGGGTTTTACAAGCACAAAGCTCGATGCTATAGCTACTTAATAAACATGACATCGAGAAATTAAAGGAGGTTAATTGCTTTGTTGTTCGAAAACACGATACAAGAGCCTTAATCAAAAAATGATTTGGGGTCGGCTCACATGAATCATTCTTTAGAAATATCATTGAATGATCGCACACCTTGAAATGCAGAGAAATAAAAGGAAAAGAGTGAAAAGGGAACGGGAACGGAAACATAATGCAAAAGTCAAGCTAAACCTATTGGTATAAAAATCAGGGGGGGGGGGGGGAATATGGGCAATTCAATCAAAGATGCAACTATGTGCAGTGGCAAATAAATAAAAGCTAAAATTAAAGAAAACTCAACAAAATTAAGCCTGGCATAAGAGATTAATGTGATCAGTCTAATCCAACTAAGGCATCATGCAATAACTTCATCGGTATACAAATTGTGTTCCATAGGGCTTTGTTCTTAGCAGTAATTGATTAACTTAGATTAACATAAATTGATATGAGTCGAATTTAGCAAATTTCAACATACACTAGTCACGTAATAAACTAGCGAGTAAAGGTTACTGGTGTACAAAGTTTCCAACAGCGGTACGTTGTGCTGAATAGAATGAACAAAAATGTGAAAAGAATGTGTGAGATTTATATAATAGGCATTTGCCAGTGTGCCACGCCCGTAACGAGGGAGAGACAATCAACTTCATAAGCCCAACAAAGGTTCCATCTCAAAACAACTACGTAATAATAAATAAATAAATAAACTCTGATATAAAATGATCCATTCCGTCAACATGGTACACAAAAATATGGTGAAAATAATGCTCCACGGGTCTTTTTACAGAAAGACTCTTAAATCGACATGCCCCAAAGTCGATAACAACTATTTGAAATGCATATTGACTTTCATTCTCAACATGACAATTGACAATTGCTGGATAACCCTCGAAGAACCTACACCATGAAGGTGCCAACTACCTAGGAAACCCTTCAGCTGGCACATAAATTCAGTAGAATAGAAAAAAAAAATTAATTAAATTGAATAGCGAAATGACAATCCATGGACTGCTGCAACTACAATGATATTAGTATCACCTTTATAATGCTCCCTAATTTCATGTAACTATGCAATTCTCGAAAATATCACACACATATAGAAGTACTCCCTCTGTACCGTGGTTTACCTTTTCAGGGCCGATTTTAGCAATGGCTGATTTTAGCAATTACTCCCTCCGTCCCGGTCATTTGTTTATTATTTCTATTTTAGGTATCCCTTTCATTTGTTTACCTTTCTATATTATGAAGGTTTTCTATGAGTAATTTGACAACTGTCTACTTGTCATCCACTAAGTAAAAGCACAAGTGGTACCCTGCTCTTTTCTTAATCGGTAAACAAATGACCGGGACGAAGGGAGTAGTATTGGATAACAGGTAACAAATGATCTCCGTAGCTAAATAAAGGACGAGAAAGGAGGAAGACAAGAGAGTAGAGAATTACGACGAAAAGACTCACATTTTCCAAGAGCAAGATCAATGTGATCGATTGAATCCGAATCCCCGAGTAAATGTCGCCAAACTACACAATATCAAACAAAAATCAAGGTTTAAAAAAGTGTTGGATCAACAAAACGTGAAAAGAAATCCGCAATGAAAAACATACAAATCTGGCCACGACGAAGATCGAGTGAAGCGACGACGTTTTGTTCAGTGGAAACAATAAGCCTCTTTCTTCCAGCCTTCTGAGTTTGGAACACTGCTTCCTTTACTTTCCCTATGTACTGCTGATGCCTGACATTAAATCATCACTTATTATCAATTACGGAATGAAATCAAATTATTATTATTATTATTATTATTATTGTTAAAGTAAATTAATGAAATTAGAGTGAGAAGTGGTACCAATCCATGAGGCCAACTTGATCTTCGTAGAGAGAGAAAGATAGGAGAGAAGATGAGAGTATGAGCAGGAGAGAGAAGTAAACCCTAATCGCCATAGCCATGGCGATTGAACAAAACACAAACAGACAGATCTCAACTTGATGATGAAGATGATAACCAACTTCTTTAGTAGAAGGTCGAAGGTGGACTTTGCTGATTTTAACTCTAATAATAAACCTTTGCTATTCGGCTCAATTTTATTTCGGGTTTCGCTCCATTTAGACCTTGTTTTTTATATACACTCTAAATCACGACTATTATATTCAATTTATTAGATCTTAAATTTTAGTTTGGCTCAAATTCAACAACTCGAGTTATTTCAAAGTTTCTTGGTTCAGTCCGTTCATGTCATATAAGTTTAGTTTAAAACTTCCCGTTAACTTAAATAAGATATGTAAAAAAAGATTATGATGGATCTTTCCCTAACAACAAATAATGTTATACTGCGATTGATATACATAGTACAGTATTATATAGACTTGTCAGATTGATAGAGCGATTCTCAAACCCGTCCGGTGCTAAGCTATTTTCAAGGTCATAAACCCTTAAAAATCATGACCCGTCAGCGTCACCCAAGACTACGTGAAACATAAACAACTTGCTAACTTAGGTTTAGACTCGTCCAACTCGTGATCTCACCCCTAAATATATGTGTTTATTCTCTTATTTGGCATGTATTTCTATGCACTATTTCGATCATTCAGCTATTTTTCTTCCTCGTATTTGCTACTTTGGATTGTGTTGTGACTTATGGAGGTTATGGGATCAAGTGTGCGTATATCATCAAAAACTCGTCAATTAAGGAAGTATAAGCTCATAACCTTGGTCTTAATAAAAAAAATGTAGCTCGAAATCATTCCCTCAGAATTCGCAGCATGTTAGGAAGTCAATCAGAATCGACCAGTTTGTCTTAGTCGATCGACATAAGACAATGAAGTGAAGTTCTCCCAAAGCTTATTTAGTCGATCGATAGGATGCATTAGTCGATCGACAGAGCACTATGGTCGATCGACCAAAGACAGATAGCGGCCAGTTCTCACTCGCGTTTTTAGCCCATTCATAACTTAGTTATTTCTAATTTTTGGACCATGGGTATTTAAGCACTTGGTAAAACTTTAAATAGTTTATCTCATATTCTACGGCTTAAAACTTTACCACGTTAAAACTATCTGAGATTTTAGATCTAAGAACTATTAAGTAATCTTTCCCCTCTACTTTCTCATATTTTGGTAGTTCGCTTAACCCTTTATTCTACATTAATGTCTATTGTTTTTCGCATCATGCTCTCTTAGTTACTGATTGTGTATGCATAATTACGTCTACCATCTTTTGATCATGAATTCGTCCTCTATTTTCTTTACTATTATTATCGTTACCGTTAGTTTGAATATGTGTAACTAATTTCTTTTTTAGGATTTAGGGGAGTCATGGATATGTAGCGGTCTTTAACTAAGTTATTAGATGGGTTGATTTTATCGTGTCTTTGTTGTTAATTGTGGCATAATATTGCGATTAGTTGATTAATGCGCATGATTGACTTAATTGAATTGGTAAACCTTAACCTAAGATTGAAAGCCTGATGAGGTTAGAGTTGTCACAAACATTAAAGAAGCATTATAGGGCGATTAGCGATCCGAGAGAACCTTAGTCTTATACTCTAGAGGGATAGTTGAGACTTGTCTGCGACCTTAACTGTGAAAAATGATTATCAATGGTGAACCAACAATCCTAGTCCTTTTCTCCATATATTAGACTCATTTCTACTCCCTTATTATTTTACTTTTATTGTCATTAGTTTAGTAACCCAATCAAACAACCTCCATTTGTTACTTAAACAGACTTTTAGTTAACAAATAGAACACAATTGTCTCCATGTGGATATGATCCCGATTTCCCGAGCTATATTAGTTAGAGACTAGCTGTTATCTTTGATGGGTATATGATTAGTCTGCAACGATGTTTGTTTATTTTTAGTTTGTCTTTTGTCTCAAGAAATTTATGTTCCTTGAGACCGTTATTACATTTCCCTTTAGTTGTTTATGCACAAGTCTCACACGTCCGAGCTCATACCGTTTGATCCCGAACTAAAGACTTTTCGTGTTAAGCGAAACTTTTGGAAGAAAATTCATCAAGCGCAATACTTGAGTACGCTTGATTCAGTTTATGAAGAATTTGTTGCAGATAGTATCATCACCAATACACCAATCATGCCCAAGTTATCAAGCCATTCGAGCCAACGGGGTTCACGCTTCCTGCTACTCATATTATTCAAGATCTATAATTTTATTTCTTTAGTTCATCAATCCTTTAAATTCGGTATTTGTACTCTTCTACTCTTGTTATCTTACAATAATATAAAAAAGCTTGTTGAGCCTCCATTGAGGTGACACGTGTCACGTCTCAACTTCTTGCCACATATCACTTTTATAATTAATTAAAAATAATAAGAAACCTACATTATTGTTGCCCTTTTATTTTCTCTTGCCTTTTTGTATACCTTACAAAAAAAAACTAAATTTCAAATTAAATATATTAATTGATGTCCATTATTACATCTTATTTACCAACTCTTTGTAATCTATACATATATATTATTATATATATACAATAACATAAAAAGGCTACATTGAGTAGCTAATAGGATGACACATTATAAGGTACAATTCCAAGTTAAATTAAAAAAAAATTAAAAAAATTAAAAATACAAAGGCAGAGTAGCATACTAATAAAGTTGTAAACTTTCATCTCCTAAAACATTTCTCAACTTCATAATCACAAATTCTCCCTCTTTAAATCAAATGTAAAAAAAAAATTAAAAACGGAATATAAAAAGGCAAAGTATTAATCAATATACTAATTAAATTGTAAGCCTCCATCTTCCAAACATTATTATACTTCATAATTACAAATTCTCCATCTTTCATACCAAACTTTAGTATTTTCATTTTCTAACTTTTTGTGATGTCACCTCACACCATATAAATTTACTATATTAACTCTTTCATATATGCATAAAATATACCAAAATCTCTTACTAAATGTCATTGTCATTATCATTATTTTAAAATTAATTGAGCACATTAATTGACATTTCAATTGAAGTTTTAATTTGTAACTAAAATTGACATTTTAGTTAAAGTTTTAATTTGTAATAGAATAAGTTAATGAATCAATTAAGATTCTTCATACTAATATTTTTTAAATTTATTTTCACATTGTGAAATGTTGAAAGGAAACGTTATATTTTTTTAAAAAATTTTAAACTTAAATTTCCAGAAATCGTAGCACTAAAAATGCATACTTCATTTGTTTATTAAAAGTTATACAAACTTAAAACAAAAAAAGAATTGTGTAACCTAATAATATTTTATAAAGTAAAAGTATAAGATTTTATATTCATTCATTATTTAAGTTTAATAATTATTTTCACATTAATCATATGATTTTTGTGAAGACAACTTTAATATACAATATTATTTTTTTGGTACATAAATATACAATATCATTAAAAGAAAAAAATATTTCCACGTATAAGATATAACAAATCTATATGTACAATACAATAAAAAGGGTAACCTTGAGTAGTACTGACTTGTCAAATGACAACATCCATAAGTCTTCTAAGTTATACATAAAGAATATAATAAATAATCATAATTAAAAAAAAAAATAATCATAATAATAGTAATAATATTGCCACATTCAAGATGTTTTATTATGGCTTTACTCCACAACTCTTATCTATCCCTTGAAATACCAATGACTTTAAAAACCGTTATATTATTAATTACAGAGTTTATATTAAACTAATGATGCACTTAATTTTCTGCTTTTGTCTCTTTAGTAATATTTTCCTTTATATTTACATCATCTTTTCAAGTGATATTGCATATGTTAAGTACTTATGTGTAGATAACTTGCTAATAGTTTATTTTTTAATGGGCTTTCACATTTTTGTTAGTCAAATAAGTTTAAAATATTTATTTTGTTGTGTTTTACAGGTTTCAATGTGTGACAACCCTCGCGAATGCGGAAATAAAACATACAAGCATGTGATATAATAAGCGGAAATACGGTATTTTAAAAACCATTATACATGCAAGATAAGTATACGAGGAGTGTCAAATTACAAACCGAATACAAAATACTATAAGATAAGAGACGTAGTCTCTCAAAAGGTTAACAATGTCAAAGTGATTAGCAAACTAGCTAATTAACGACTAGAGGTGAATCTTCCAGGGACAACGCCCGCTAGCTCACACCCGAACCCAAAATAGCATAAGCAAAAAGCCATTCAAATCAAGCAACCTGTTCATCCATGAAAAACATGAACGCCACCGTCAGTGGGGAGTAACTCCGGGTTCTCCCAGCCATATCACATTAAACGTACATAAAAGGAAATACAAAAGTAGAAGCATGCATATATAGATATACATGTGAAATACGATAAGGATAGATAGGCAATTCAATATATAATGATAAGAGCATATGGAAAACAAATCTGAATCCATCATGTTAAACAAAGACTCGGGGAAGACACTCTTAGGCAACCGAATACGCTCACTAGGGCTTACATCTCACCGTTAGCGGTATAAGTTTGATAAGATTGGGACTCGACAAACAAACCATGCCAAGTCATGGTATGATCATGAATAATCAATCATGT
>JAIUZE010029671.1:0-31840 GCA_022085475.1 Heliosperma pusillum | reverse complement strand
TGATTATTCATGATCATACCATGACTTGGCATGGTTTGTTTGTCGAGTCTCAATCTTATCAAACTTATACCGCTAACGGTGAGATGCAAGCCCTAGTGAGCGTATTCGGTTGCCTAAGAGTGTCTTCCCCGAGTATTTGTATAACATGATGGATTCGGATTTGCTTTCCATATGCTCTTATCATTCTATATTGAATTACCTATCTATCCTTATCGTATTTCACTTGTATATCTATATATGCATGCTTCTACTTTTGTATTTCCTTTTATGTACGTTTAATGTGATATGGCTGGGAGAACCCGGAGTTACTCCCCACTGACTGTGGCGTTCCATGTTTTTCATGGATGAACAGGTTGCTTGATTTGGATGGCTTTTTGCTATGATATTTTGGGTTCGGGTGTGAGCTAGCGGGCGTTGTCCCTGGAAGTTTCACCTCTAGACGATTTTAGCTTGTTTGCTAAACACTTTGACATTGTTAATCTTTTGAGAGACTACGTCTCTTATCTTATAGTATTTTGTATTCGGTTTGTAATTTGACACTCCTCGTATACTTATCTTGCATGTATAAAGGTTTTAAAAATACCTTATTTCCGCTTATTATATCACATGCTTGTATGTTTTATTTCCGCATTCGCGAGGGTTGTCACAGTTGGTATCAGAGCTTTATCGCTCCCGACGCACACACGTGAACCCTTACTTAAACTACTTGACCTTGAAATAATAAATGAGAGATGGGTAGACTTAAGGACCTAAGGTGGTAGTCTTTGGTGTACTTGATGTTTGTTAGGTTCTAACTGGTTTGTTGATTGTGTTGAGTGATGTTATGTTTGTTTGTATCTACCGTCTTGAGGTGGATCATGTGTTACCTAGAAGAAGTATCCTCTACCGAAGATTGAAGATTGACAAGCCTAATTGAAGTGTATTTCTTCCTCATCTATGAATTCTCTCGTCCTTATTATATTATGCTCTTTTCCTTCTATCTAGGTGCTTCTTTCTCTTCCAACTTGTTTGCCTCTTGGAAATTACTCTTGATAGTTCCTCCATCTTACCATTGGTATCCTTACCTTCCTCTTGTAACATTTTTGTGGATGCCATACCCATGTGTTTGTGGTATATTATACTTGGTCGGAAGAACTTTGAATTTTGTGGAATATTAGTGATTGTTAGAATGAATTTGTGATTTGAGGAAAATGGTGTAGATCTAAATTCACCCTATAATAATGATTGGTTGTAACTCTAAGGAAAGGTAGTAAGATAAGTTTGATGATTTTAATGCTTGATGCTTGCCATGACTAATTTGTAGATAGTTCATGGTATTTGATGGTGTGAGGTTGAATGAGTTGGCTAGGACTTCTTAACCATTAGTTATTTAATCTTTTGAAATTAGGAGTTTAGTAATATTAGAGTGTCTTGAGGATCATATCTAAATTGGAGCTAGTTGTTCTAAGTGAGAATATTTGGATGATACCTTGAGGTGTAAAACGCTTTTGAGACTAAGTGACTTTTTGTGGATTCTAGTGTATGTGTTAGAATATACGCTTGGTGGAAAAGTACTTGGCTATAATTCTTGGATTTAAAAATATGACCTTATATCATGGTATCGGAGACTTGGTTGAGGTAGTAAGTCGTCGTGATTGATTAAACCATGTTACTTAAGGATTATGGTCTTGAGTGGAATCTGATTAGATTGGCTATGTCGGTGATGCCTTATGATGTTGATATTGACGATCTTTTCGGTTTTCTATCTTGTGGGCCATAGGAGTTGAAAAATGATTAGTATCGAGAATTCCTTATTAGTTCTTCGGTTTTGAAACCTTTGGGAGTGTGTCAAATTTTGGAGTTGAGAGAATGTTATTATGTTTAAGTTGCAATTCCGAAATTGGGATACCGTGTTATATAAAAGTATGGATGAATTGGGTTGTAATCGATTTGTTAAAACTAGGTGTACCTTACTCCGATGATTTGTGTTACGAGGGTCCCTTGTAAGAGACCTTTGTTATTGAGATGATTTGCTTTGCTATCGCCCTGAGTTTGAAAAGGGAATTTTGTGGATTAAACCTTAAACCTTTTTCTCGTGCCATTACCCCTTTCCATTTCCTTTCATGCAAGTTCCTACTAAGCCCGATTCCTAGGAAAGTGTTTTCTCTTATCTCTTCCTTTGCTTGGCTACCTTCATAGCTATATCTATCCAATATCTAGCTTTTGGCTCCCTGCCTCTAGCGTTCCTCTAATTTTCGTCCGATCTTATCGCGTTCGTGTTTCCCTCGAAATCTCCTATCGTTTCCAATGTCATCGTGTCATTGTCTTTCCTCTGGTGAGATGATTAGGTTGTTAGCTAGCTTCGTGTTGATTTCGATCATGAATAGGATTGGGATTTAAACCTTAGGATGAATCTGTTGGTGGTATTGTACTCTCTTGGTGGCTTCATTTATTGAGCTTGCTAGTGTATTGTATGTTGGGACTCAAAATCAAGTTGAGCGAGATGATATTCGTTGTTCGTTGAGTATTAGATCGTGTTGCTTGGGATATCATTTGGGAATAGATGTCTCTAATTGGTGGATTCTAAACGGACTTTGCTTTAGGGAATTGAGTTGGTACACAAAGTTTTGAGGAGTTTGTGGCATAAATGAAAATCACTTATTTTGAGTTTTAGGATGATCTAAAATGATTGAATGGTTGTTGATTCCAGAGTGATTGGTCATTTTGTAGGTTTGGGAATTAGTAATTTCTTTTATCTTAAGGAAACCGTTTAGTTTGATAATAGTTTGTAATAGGACTATTATATTGAGCTTCGAGCGTAGTAATGATCGAATTAAGGGATGTTAGGCGTATTAAAGCATTCTTATAGCGATATGGATTGTGGATGTTCCTGTAGTGAGACTTTGGATGAGACTAGTTGGTTCTTAGATAATTATGTTTGGTTGCGTGGATTGTGTTTTGATTTTCGAGGATGAGAAAGTTCATTGTAAATTTAGGATAATGAGTTTGAAGTAAATTGGATTAAAGGATTTCATGGTAAGTCCTTTACTTTGTGGTTGTTAGCGATCATGTTTCCTTAGATAAATATTTTGTTGGTAGTTTCTAGTAAGATTTTTGATGAAACTAAGAAGATTAGAGTGTGTAATAAATCTTTCATGTGGATTGTTAGTTGTGGAGTCTACCGTGCCGATGGACCTTAGTAGATTCTAATTGGATTCGAATAATTGGGATTTGTTACTCGAAGTTTCGTGATTATGGAATATTTTTGTAGGAATTCTGATGATTTAAAATGATGAGTTGCAAATTGGGTAAATTGCATTCTCTTGAGGATTTGGTTTATTAGTAGAGTTAGTGATGTCGAATTCTTGTAGATCTTCCTGCCGACTTTATCTTAATCTTCCTATCCCTAAGAATTCGATTTGTTTGTTTTTGCGTGTTTTGTATATATTTTGTTATCGTGATTTGTGAACTTGATGTTCGAGTCGCTCTATGTACGTGTAATGTCTTGTTATTTGATTTTATCTTTGAGAAAACCTTCAAATTTTCTTATTATATTTCTAATTTAACGTTTCAAAGAAGTCTAAAGATGGTTTTTGTACCTCCTTTTTGGAGAAAATAGATTTCTTTCGCTTTTATATTTGGATTTTTACGTTTGGTTGGATGTTTGCACTTGTTATTGGAGACGTCTGATAACTAGTCCTGCACTTACTAACGCTTGTTTTGATTTTCAATTTCACTATTTCGACTTTAATTTGATTTGCATAATTTGAGTTCTCGTTCGCGACGGGCACTCTTGAGATCCGTAAGTAAGTTTCGCACATATGAAAAATTTTCTTAAACCATTTTCGAGATGAACCTCGTTTCATAAATATTCCCCTTATAAGAGTTTTCGTATTAATTTTGAAAACCGATTCTTGTCCTTATTACTTTTGTTTTCTACTCTCAAGTTTCGAGGACGAAACTTTTTAAAAGGTGGGGTGATTGTAACACCCGCAAATGTACCCTATTTTTATAGTAAAAATATTTTACGGATACTTTTCAGCGAAATTTAGTTTTAATTTTGAATTTAATTTTCCGAGTCGAATTTAGAATTTCCGAGTTCATATTTGGATTTTCCGCGAGATTTCAATTAAATCCCGTCTTAAGCCGTCTTTGACTTTTATTGACTTTTCCACTCACCTTTCGTATACTCCCTCCTAAACCCTAACTCCCTCACACAAACACAACATTTCTTCTTCCTTAAGAAATCCCAAAACCTTTGCCTCCAATTTTGATCCAAACTTAGAATCGTCATATCTCTTTCGTTTCTTGCTCAAATTCGCGTAAGTTCGTCTTATTCTTCCTCTCTTATCTTCCTCTATCCGTATTGGTAATAAAATTACCGTCTTTCTCGCTTTTCAATTTATCCGTCTTTCTCAAAGGTGAATTATATTCATCTTTTGTTATCTAATTGTAGGTGGAGACTTTCTAGAAATCGATTAAAGACGCGAAAAGGTAACGGTGAAGGGTTACTCGATATCATTTACGTGTTTTACGTGTTTTCTATGTTAGAAATCGTATTTAGAATATGATTAGTAAGCTTAGGAATGTAGTTATTGATGATGATTGTTGTTAGTTGATGATTGTTGATGATGATTATTGATTGTTGATAGTTGATAGAAGTTAATATGAGAATTGAAAATGATTGAACTTGTGTATGTTGTTCTCGGGTGAGATGTTGTCCCAGCCGGGTGCCCGGCCGCCGGCCCCTAGACCGGCCTGGAACACGCTGCATTTTTTATTATTTTTTGTGTTATGCTTGTAGCGCGAGCCGGGGTACCGGCCGCCGGTCCACTGACCGGCCGGCAACACGGCTGTGTTTTATTTCTTACAATTTCTAAAACTCGTAAATTATAATAGTTCGCATGGTTCATTTATCGTATAATTTTACGTAGTGACTTATAATATTAATGTTTTGAATATATGATATTCCATTCGCTTGTATCGCATGTTTTGTGACGGTTTTTGCTATGTCCCACTTTGAGTCAGTTTTTACAAAGGTTAAGGTTTGAGCATTATTTTGTTATGTGCTTTGTACTCTCATTTCCTTGGCTACCTCCACGTTCATAAGGCTGGAATGTCGGAACGGGGATGTATCCTACTGCTTAATTGCATGTGTTAGTGGGCATACGACGACGTTGTTAGGAGGCGAACGCTTTGCGTTGATCGACCCGGCCGTCAAATGTTGTGTACTTGCGAGGTGGTGTTTTTTGCATGTAGCGTACCGCTTGTTATGTGGCTCGAGCTCTTTTCCGCCTCTTTCGTGAATTATTCTACCGAATTTGGGGTACTCGGCGTCAATGATTGACCGAGTCTTGGATGCGAAATGTCATCGCATGTCGAATCGGAAAATGGTTATTCCGAGAGTCTGGCCAGATTTAGAATAGGAACCGTATTATTATCGTCGTCCTACCAGGAGGAATTTGTCTACATATACGAAATGTCATCGTGTATGCGTTCAGGGAAATGCTTATCTCGTAGATGCCTGTTAATCATACTTGCTATGTACACGGTGCTAGTGCGTTTCATTTACCGTGAGAGATGTCGTCTTTGTGTTGTTGTATTCGGATGCGTGATTACATGATTGATTATTCATGGTCATTGCATGACTTGGCATGGTTTGTTTGTCGAGTCTCAATCTTATCAAACTTATACCGCTAACGGTGAGATTTAAGCCCTAGTGAGCGTATTCGGTTGCCTAAGAGTGTCTTTCCCCAGTCTTTGTATAACATAATGGATTCGGATTTGTATTCCATATGCTCTTATCATTATATATTGAATTGCCTATCTATCCTTATCGTATCTCACATGTATATCTATATATGCATGCTTCTACTTTTGTATTTCCTTTTATGTACGTTTGATGTGATATGGCTGAGAGAACCCGGAGTTACTCCCCACTGACTGTGGCGTTCATGTTTTTCATGGATGAACAGGTTGCTTGATTTGGATGGCTTTTTGCTTATGCTATTTTGGGTTCGGGTGTGAGCTAGCGGGCGTTGTCCCTGGAAGATTCACCTCTAGTCGTTAATTAGCTAGTTTGCTAATCACTTTGACATTGTTAATCTTTTGAGAGACTACGTCTCTTATCTTATAGTATTTTGTATTCGGTTTGTAATTTGACACTCCTCTTATACTTATCTTGCATGTATAAAGGTTTTTAAAATTCCGTATTTCCGCTTATTATATCACATGCTTGTATGTTTTATTTCCGCATTCGCGAGGGTTGTCACACTAAGGGTAACGAGTTCTTAGGGTTCATGTCATTTCTTTGTGTCTGGACATGGCATAAAGTATTCGAACGGTTCCAATTTTCTATAAAAATTGGTGACGACTCCACAAATACGTATCACTACGCTTGTCCCTTGTTTCCATCCCGTGTGCGCCCCTCCGTGGTTTCCCGTGTACCACATTTAGGCAAGGATCTACAATTCATGTATCACAACTCAACAAGGTAGGCAATATGGTATGTAGTTAGAAATCTTTATTGGTAAAGCATAAAGTGAGAAAGGCTCAAAATGGTTAATAAATGTGAAAGAGATATTAACAAGGCTTCATGTGAAAACTAGCATAGCATGTCTAGAAATAAGGTATAAAGACCATACCATCTGTCACCCACTATGTCCAAGACATCCCCATGCACGCAAAATCCCGTCAATAAATGTGAATTGTTAGCTATAAAAGCTACAATTGGGAAATGCAAGATAGAATTGATACTATGCACAAGAGATATGGGTGAAACGCAAACAACTCAACACAAAAGTTTCGTTTTCTTTAGAGTAAATCTTGAATGTAAATCCTAAATGCAATCCCTCCCCCAAGCTAAACATCACATTGTCCCAAATGTGCAAAGATCAAACCGTAGCAGTGTCTTCCAGCACATGATTAGGGTAAGAAGATGCATAATAGGAAAAAGGGTAAAGCCAAAGAAAAGGGAAGCTTACTAGACCGTATAGATTCCCACAAGCTAGCCATTTGCTTGTCATTGAAGTTCCTTATAGAATCATCAAGAAGCTTCATCATTATTTCTCCTATAAAATGAAAAGTTAGTAAAGACAAAATATTGTAACAAAATAAAGAAATATAACAACAGAGTGAAAGATACGGATTATTTCCAGAGAAGCGCTGGTTTAACGTCCCGCACGACGGAAGGTTTTGGAATAATCAAGCTTGCGGAAAATGTGGCTCTAAATAGAGTACCTCCACAACTCCAACCAATGAATTGTAGTAGAATTTCAAACGGTGGCTATTGACTTTAAATCTCTCGCCACTATTGGTCATTACTTCAACCTGACCAAACTTGCTTATATTGGTGACGATATATGGACCAGACCATCTTGTCTTGAGTTTTCCTGGAAAAGTTATTAGGCAGGAGTTAAAAAGAAGTACTTGGTCACCAAAATTCAATTCTCTCTTAATGATTTTCTGTTCGTGCCAACGTTTCGTCTTTTCCTTGTAAAGACGAGAACTCTCATAGGCTTGCATGCGGAATTATTATAGCTCATTGAGCTACAACAACCTCCTCTCGGTGCCTAGCTTAATATCGAGATTAAGTTCTTTTATGTCCCAGTATCCTTTGTGCTCCATTTCTACTGGCAAATGACAGTCTTTTCCATAGACCATCCTATAAGGTGATGTTCCAATAAGTGTCTTCAATGCAGTGCGGTAACCTTATAACGTGTCATTGAGCTTAGCACTCCAATTTGTCCTCGACTTTGAGACAACCTTGTGGAGGATTATTTTGAATTCTCTATTTTAAACTACAACTTGGCCACTCGTTTGAGGATGATACACCAAGCCACCCCTATGGGATACTCCATATTTAGCCAACAAGGTATCGAGTTGCTTTTCCCCAAAACAAGTTCCACGATCACTTATCACGACTCTAGGTACACCAAAACAAGGCAATATAATCTTTTAAGAAAAGATGGACCACGGCTCGTGCATCATTCGTTGGAGTAGCAATTCCTTCGAACCATTTGGGGACGTAGTCAACATCGACTAAAATGAGTCATTTCCCTTTGATGAAGGAAAAGGTTCTTGGTAATCAATCCCCAAACATAAAAAAAGCTTCCACCTCTTAGATCCCATTATGAGGCATTTCATGCCTCATGGATATCTGACCTATCCTTTGACAAGCATCACATGCCATCACAAAGTCTATGTAGTCATTGAACATCGAAGGCCAATAGAACCCGGACTAAAGAACCTTGGCCACCGTTTTTTAGGGTCCATGATGAGCACCGTAAGGTGAGGAGTGACATACGTCTAGCACATTGTTTGCCTCACGTTGAGGGATACATCTTCGGTATGACCCGTCAGAGCAATGCTTAAAGAGGTAAGGACCATCCCAAATTAAGAACTTGGCATCGTTCTAAGAACGTTTTCGTCTGATTATCTGAAAGATTGGATGGTAGTTGATGACCATTAATACAGTTAGCGGTATCAGCATACCAAGGCGTCGGCGTGGTCTTCTCAATTTGCCATCAATGAATCGTCAGCAAACGAATGATTAATAGGTGTTGGCACACCAATCTCATCAATTCTTAATCTTGAATAATGATCGGATACAACATTTGCGGCCCCTTTTTTGTCTCGGATTTCAAGATCAAATTCTTGTAGGAGTAAAATCCATTATAAAATCCTTGGCTTACCTTCTTTCTTCAAAAGCAAATATTTCAGGGCGGCATGATCGGTGTTTACGATGACTTTCTATCCAATCAAATAGGAATGAAACTTGTCTAAGGCACAGACAATGGCAATAAGCTCTTTTTTAGTAGTGGCACAATTGATTTGGGCTAGATCAAATGTTTTGTTGGCATAGTATATGACATGCAACATTTTCTCTTAACATTGGCCAAGGACTACACCTACTGCGTAATCACTTGCGTCACACATCAATTCAAAGGGCAAGTTCCAATCAGGTGACTGGATGATAGGCGTTGTGATTAAGGCTTTCTTTATTTTGTTGAAAGATTCTAAACTATCATCATTAAAATAAAGGGGCATCCTTAAAAAGAAGCAGGGTTAGGGGTTTAGCAATCTTTGAAAAATCTTTAATGAAACGGCGCTAAAAACCCGTATGAGCTAGAAAAATCCTAACGCTTTTGATATTCACATGTAGGGGTAACTGTGTAAGTTTCTTAAACTCAATATTAGACATTTCTAATATCATATTACTAATAGTTTACTCTTAAACCATTTAGACCTTATGCATGCATACCAAAAGAATTAGAAGAAACAATTTCCTTACATAGATTATATGGAAATGGGCACAATATTTGAACTCCTTTCAAATATTGATCTTGAGCTAGTAAGATGAGGATGAATTCCAAGTTCTTAGTATAAGAAAACTCCTATTAGTAGCACCCAAGACAACCCTTTATCACTATATAAAATACTACACTAGTATAATATAGTCTCCCTTAAATAATTCTAAAAACTCTCTTACTATTCTAGTAAACTTATTAGAACGTATGAACTCAAAGTATAATATGAACTTCTTAAGTTTAGTGTGAGAATGAAGTGGTTTTAGTGAGATAAACATACATTCAAATTATGAGATGTTGTGATAAATAATAAGAGGGAAAAACAAGCCTCCTTGTGGCTTATGTGAGCCGGTCACACACACCCCACATGGGTGGGGTGTTGTCATTTTCACATTGTTCTTAACAATGCAAGATGGAGTGTATGGGTTATTGTAATAATGATTTGTTCTAATTCTTAATTAGAATAAAATTACAACCTAAAACTTACCCATCTAGCTCACAAAACCGGTGCACCCATATAAAATGGGTGTCCATTTTATTTTTGCATTTTGTCATTTGTCACATATGTGACATGTGACATGTAACATGTAATTTTAGCTTATAATGTGCATTTAACCAATTTAAATGCAATTTCATAACAAATAATTTAGACTTAACATTTTAAGTCATATTTTATAATTACATGTAAATAAAATGGGTCATCTCATATTTGGTTAATATAATCTACAACAATTTGCAATTATAATCAACCAATTTTGCTTATCTCAAATGTTTCATAAACATAATGCATTCTTAGTAATATAACAATTAAATTACTAAAATGAATCTTATTTAATCATATTACAATAAGATATATTTCTCACTTACAATATAAACTTGATTCAATTTAAGGGATTAATTAATCTGTATCGCTATACAATTAATTAATTTACATGATTAGGGGATTGTCCTTTAGGTGTGACCTCAAGGGATCAACTGATCACCACCGTCATACGACAGTAATGTAACAACCCGAAAAGTACCCAATTTTTCTAGTAAAAATATTTACTAACACTTTTCAGTAGAACTTAAGTTTTTAAAATAGAATTTATTGTTTCGAGTCGTATTTTGAAATTCCGCGTTCGTATTTGGAATTTTTGAGAGATTTCATGAAAAGACCGTTTTTAGTCATCTTTGACTTTTCTTGACTTTTATGTCGTCTTTGACTTTTCTTGACTTTTTAAAAGTCGTCATTGACTTTTTTTGACTTTTAAGTCGTCCTAAACTTTTCTTGACTTTTAAGTCATCTTTGACTTTTCTCGGCTTTTCAGTCAACTTTGACTTCCGTTGACTTTTTCTCGACTCGCCTCATAAGTTTGAAGACCGAAATTTTATTTAAAAAAATAATATTTTTGATTTATTTTTATTTAGATTTATTAAGATTTATCATAATTTAATATAATTTTTTTGAATTTATTCGGAATTTAAAGAATAACGTTTACGGTTTTAACCGAACGTCATTTAACTATTCCCGAGTCATCGCAAATCCCGAAACAAAATCGAAACTCGACTTTGGCATGAGTCACACGCCCATGTCATCGTTTTCCACTCAGAATTAGATATTTTAATTATTTTGATTAAACTAATCAAAATATCTAGATATTTATTAACTTTATCGATCAGTTAACGAAAATTTCGCAAAACGCTCGAAAACAGATCCGTTTCTTCACCATACCACACGGTTTTCTAGGTCCTCTAATAGGACTAGATTTTTGTCTTTCTTTTGATTATAATATCACAATATCTAGATATTTAGTTGAATTAACTTAATCGTTAATTATATTTAATCGATTACCGTAAAATAATTAATAAACCTGAGTCAATTACGTAACAACAATTTCAACACCCGACATCCTTTTCTCTCTATATGTACACGGCACCCACACCACTCTTCACTCACTAACAACTTTTCATTTTTCATCAAATCAAATTAAGATCTAAATATCACTTTCTTTATCGTTCTTCATTTGTTCTTCGTGTTCTTCAATTGTTCTTCATCGTTCTTGAGCAAAACCTTTATAAAATCTTCATTTCTTAATTAAATCCGTCCTAACTTATATTTCTAGGATCTCCTCTTCGCTCCTCATCTTCACGTACGGTTTTATTTCAATTCCGACAAAATCGTTTTCAACACTTTAATTATGGAAAATCATATTTTTGTTCTAATAATGTTTTCCTTGTTATTTCTTATAGGGGAAGATTTTGAAGACGAGTTTGGAGACTCGTATATTTTGGGTGAAGAATAGTAGGAGGGTTTCTTGGTTTATACTTCTTATTTTGGTGCTAATTGACTTGTCTAGCTAAGGTAACGATTCCGAGTTACTCGACGGATATATGTTACATAGCTTTTGTTTTCTTTAGTTTTTGGTTCATCTTTGTTTTAGTTCATGTTTTTATGATTTTTGGATTTTAGTAGTAATATGATAAGTAGGATGATTTTTATGTTGTATGGAGTTTTCATGTTGTTTAGTGTTCTTTATGAATTTTGATGATTTTTCATAAGTTATGATTTTTATGTTGTGTAGGAAATTTATAATATGTTTAGTGTTCTTTATGAATTTGGATGATTTTCATAAGTTATGATTTTTATGTTGTGTAGGAAATTTTTAATATGTTTAGTGTTCTTGTGGAATTAGGATGAATTATTTTTAATCATGATTTTGTATGATGGTTGTTAAAATGGATGATTGTTAATTAAAAACATGTTGGAAAAATTTGGTGTTGGTTGTGGTTTGAACCGTGTAGGGGGCGGTTTAGGGGGCTGAGAACCGGACCCAAACCAGGCCGGTTCAGGCCGGTTCAGGCCCGGTCCAGGCCGGTCTGGGCTGGTTCATGGTGGGTCCGGGTTTTGGTCTTTGGGTTGTGTCGATGTGTGATTGTTATGTGGTTGTTTTGACGGGTTTTAATTATGTTAAGCATGCGGGAAATAATTAAGAAACGGTTTTTGTAAAAATTGTAAAATCTGCCAAAACAGCCCAAATAGGCCCGTGGGCCCATTCAGGCCCATGTTGGGTTCGGCCCAAAAGTCAGCCCGTGGGTCCCCTTGTGGGACTTGTGACGGTTTTTGAGTTATCGTCATTTTTATCGCGTTTTGTAATAATTAGCAAGCGAGAAATATTAATAAGTAAAATGTTTAATTAAAAAGGTTTTTCATTAAATTATTATTTCTCACATGTTAGAAATTATAAGACGAGATCGTAGTTTAATTTAATATCCTTTTAGTCAAACGGGTTTTTGGTATGATAGAATAATTCACATGTTAGAAGTCTTAATAAAATAACATGAAATGAATATGTTGATTTTATGTCTATGTGGAAAAGACTCTGTTTCTAGCCGGTTTGACCAAACGGGTTTGGTCAAACTAAGATCTAGTCAGCCCCGTTTGACTGATGACCCGTCGCGGGACTCGGGTCGGGGATTTGTCTTCAAGTAAGGTTGTATTTAATTAATGCATTAGCCTTAGTAGATATGAGGCGATATGTTATTTGGTTATGATTTATATGCAATTAGTCACATGTTAGGAAATTGTTTCCGTGACTGTTTGATTATATGGTTGGAGTCGTGTTGACTAAGTACCCATAGAGAATTATGAGTATATGGCGTCTTGACCATTCTAATTCTAAATGAGTAGCTTGGACCATGACATTGATAGGCCGTACTATCTTAACGAGCATACGGAGTTTGCCGCTTGATAGCTTTTGTGTCTCGGCTTGGTGGGTTTATATCCAAGTCGGGGCATGGCTGCCTAATCCACTTTGGGAACGGAGCCAGCTTAAGTACTAGCCATCTCTGCTTAGGGGGTCGCCTAGTTAGAGTTTCTCATGTACGGTTATGTCATGGGACGGGGAATGGAATAGCTGTTGTCGCTAGGTCTGATCAGTCTAGGACTAGGATGTTTTCCTACCTTGTGGTATAGCCTCGAGTTACAGAAGTGACTATTGACGGTACTAAGAACTTATGCCTGTTTGTAGACGTATTGGTCTTTCATGTTTGTATGATTCTATGAGTTCTAGAAGGTGAGATGCAAGCCGGCTAGGATTGATAGAGTTTGGATTACCGATTGTTAACTGATTCACATGATTACGTGTTGATTAGGGTTTGAGTGTATCAGGGCCATGTTACATGGTAACCGCTGAGCCAGCATACCAGCTTCCCTACCTCGTGTTATATTTTATTATCGTATTCACATGATAGCTTTCATATGATAGGTTATATGTTAGTTAATTGTTTCATAACATGAAAAGCATATCATATATGTTAAGGTTTTGTATTTTCCATATACATTGCTTTTATGTTATTCATGTTTAATTAAACTCGACATTTCGTGGCTGGGAGAACTCGGAGTTACTCCCCACTGACTGTGGCTTCCGTGTTTATATTTAATGCGGTTGGCAGGTTTGTGATGCATACATTGGGTACATTGACGAGCTAGCGAGCGAAGTATTTACCTTGGACCTATATTCGGTTCTTAGATTGTATATTATTATACACTCTTTTCATTTCCGTATTTATACGGGAGATATGTCTCCCGTCTTGTATATTTCTTTTGTAGAATATTATTTCCGTTTTGTAATGACCCTTTTTATTTTATGACACCTTCGTTATGTATTATCATATTTCTTTTATGTATTTAAATTATTTTTTTCTTTCCGCAAATTTGAGGGTGTCACACCCCTAGGGTATTGAACCGATCGATCGGCGAGTTGCAATGTCATGGAAGTAGGAATCATGTCTTGTAAGCCGAGTTTTTTAGCAATTGGAAGTGGCAAGATGCTAACACTTGCACCCAAGTCACACAATGCTCTTTCAATGTTCACATTGCCCACCATGCATGGAATTGAAAAGCTACCCGGATCTTGTAACTTCTTTGGCATATGGTTGAGCAACACCGCACTACATTCCTCGGTTAAGGCTACTATCCCATCACTTCCAATACCCCTCTTTTTGGTGAGAACATCCTTGAGAAATTTTGTGTAAAGGGGCATTTGTGTCACTACCTCGGTGAAAGGTAGTGAAACATCTAGCTTCTTCAACATTTCTAAGAACTTGGAAAATTTCTTCTCCTCGGTCTTGGCTCTTTCTCTATGGGGAAATGGCATTGGTGGGATGTAGGCTTTGTTGGGAGGTGGGGCTTGTTTAGAGTCATCACTTCTCTTGGGTTCTTTCTCTTTCTCTTTGTTTTCCACTTCTTCAAGAATCACTTCCTCTAACACAAAGTTCTCATCATCCAAAACTTGTTCATCAACCTTCCCTTTCTTGGAAGTCTCACCTCTACTTGTTGGTGAAAGAGGTGGACTCTCAACTCCTCCTTTCATCACATCCCTTTTCCTCTTTGGCTCATGCTCATAATCTTTGTATGGATCTTCTAACTCTTTCCCACTCCTCAAGGCAACCACATGTGCTTGTTGGTGGTGTGGTGGTCCATCCTTAGGGTGAGAGCCTTGCATTGGGAGAATTTGCTCTCCTTTTTGAAGGTTGATAGGCCCTTGGTTAGCCAAATAAGAATCAAAGTTCCTTTGTTGGGCTTGGACGTTTGAAATGTCGGATCTCAAGAGTTTGAATTGTTGCTCCGCATTTGCTTCACGTTGTGATGCCTTATTTTCCATATTCCTTAGCATTTGCTCAATTGAAGAATTGGATTGTTCACATGGAGGTGGAGGTTGTTGGAAATTTTGTTGTTGTTGGAAGTTGTTGTATTGATTACGGTTGTTGGAGTTTCTTTGTTCTCTAAATGGAGGGGGAACATATGAGTGATTGTCACGTTGGGAAAACCTCCTAGAATCGGAATTTTGGCCATGGTTGTTGTTGTAAGACCTTGAATGGTCGGGCTTGGGAGGTGGTTGGTATTGTGGGGCTTGGTACTTGGGATCCAAGGGTTGCCCTCCATATGAGAGTTTTGGGTCTTGATTTGGGAAGGCTCGGTAGAAAGTCTCTTGTCGTTGGTAGGAGTATCTAGGTTGGTTTCCTTCCATTGCATAGCATTCTTGTTGGAATTGATCATCGGGAGGGAAGGAAGGACATATTTCATATGTGTGACCAACACCTCCACAAGTATCGCATATCGGTTGGTTGTTGTAGGACCTTGGTGGAGATCTTGGTTGCTCAACATAGTACACCCTATCTTGACTTGGTCTTTCTCTTTGGAGTTGGTGGATTTGCCCCTTGCCCTTGTCTAGACCCAAGTTATCAAACTTCTTTGAAAGTTCATCCAATTTGAGTTTGGTTTCCATCTCGAGTCTACTAGACCCTTCACTCCTACCCTCGCTCTCCCTCGAACCATAGCTATTCTCCATCTCGGAGATGTTTTGAATCATCTCCGTGATTTCGGCATTGTTCATCTTATCGAAATTTCCCCCGGAGGCCGCCACTATCATGTCACGAAATCTTTGTTCTAGAGTTTGGAAAAAGATTTGAGTAGTCAACCATTTCGGGATACCATGGTGAGGGCAAGAGGTTAGAAGATCTCGAAACCTCTCCCAAGCTTCACTCAATGTCTCATAGCCTTTTTGTTTGAAAGTTTGTATCTCATGTCGAATTCTTGCGGTTTTTGATGGGGGGTAGAACTTGGTGATGAAGGCTTTTGAGAGACTAGCCCAAGTGGTGAAGGTTCCGGGTTCATGGGAATTTAACCATTTCTTTGCATTTTCCTTCAAGGAGAAAGGAAATAGCATGAGCAAGATTTGGTCTTCGGTGATCCCGTTCCTCTTGATTGTTCCCACCTTCTCCTTAAAGCCTACCAAGTGCTCATGAGCATCTTCATTTTTCAACCCATGAAAGATGTCTTGTTGAATGAATGAAATGACATGATGACGGAGTTCAAAAGTGTTGGGAGCGATGGCTCCGTAGTTGATAGCCAAGCAAGACCGATCGGGGTCCGGCCTATTGTAGTAGCCCATGGGTTGGTCCGCCATCTCTAAGTTGAATGGGTTGTTTATTGGTGAATTTGGGGAATTTGGGGAATTTGGGGAATTTGGTGGGTGGGTGTTGTTTGAATTTTGGGAAAAAGTGGGTGAATTTGTGGGTGATGTGTTAATTGGAATGTTTGTGGGTATGATGAGGGGTGGTAAAGTGGGTGGTGGTGTTTGTGAAGTTGAAGGCTCAATTGTGGGTGGTGGAGTATTTATGGTGGTAAGAGTGGGTGGGGATCCTCTTAAGGAAATAAGAGCGTGTCTTCTTCTAGCCCGGAAAGTTTTCTCTATCTCTCGGTCGAGAGGAAAGAGTGGACCGATGTAACACCTGCTCATACACTCAAAAGAGAATCAAATGGTCCTAATGCAAATAGATGCACTAGGACAAAATGGAAAATCAAGCAAATAAAAAAAAAATGAACTAAGCCTAAAATCAATTAAACTATCTTATCCAATATTGCCGTCCCCGGCAACGGCGCCAAAAACTTGATGGAGTTTTACTTAACCTCGCAAGCGAACGAGTATTCGTTGGGTATTGCAAGGGTCGTATCCCAAGGGACGGTAATTATGGTTCTAAGGCGGTTTAATTAAGTTCTAGTTTAGTTCTAGCTAGTAGCAAGTTGAAGATGAATGATAATAAACTAGGCTAACAAGAAGGTAAAGATACGATGTAAAAACAATAATTAAAAGGAACTAGGGTGGATGGGTTAATCAATGCAAGCACGAGTCAATTATGGTGAGGGATTAGGACTAGTCTAAAGATAGTCTAAACATGTCTCCACCTCTCGGTGTAAGACGGATTAAAGAACAAGCCTCCAACTCTCGATGCGAGACAAGCCCTAGTCTAGGGTTCGATTGGGTTCTCGCCCTAACCTCTCCCTAAACATCCAAAACACACACAACAACAATACAAGTTCAAACTCTCACTCAAACTAGCAATAAAACATGAGAAAATACTCAAACTACTCATTCAAGCATTTCAACAAATACCTTGTGTGCACAAAACAAATAGACTACCAAAAGACTTAATCTTTATGCCCAAATACCATAATCAACCCATAAACTCACATTAAATCCCCCATCTTCCCCTAGTCTAACACTACTCACTCATACTAATGATGAAGAACATTAAAGACGAAAACTTTGATATGGAACAAACAAAGGAAGGCATATTCAACATAAAAACTAAACAAATAAACAAGAACAAGTAATTAAAAGACTAGTAATGAAAATAAGGATGAAGAATTATACCAAAACTTGTAATAAAGGATGGAACTTGGATTAATAACCAAATAAGAATGTCTTCTTCTCTTCAAGTTACAACCCAATTGTTCAAAAACAACTAAAGGAAAGACTAGATCTAAGAATAACTAAGTAGAAAACTAGAGTAATTAGTGCTAATTAACAAAGGATTAGAGTAATGATTAGGAATATTGAAGGCTAAAATCTAGGGTTTATTGTGTCTAGGGTTGTGTGTCTAAAATGAATTAGGAGAGGGGTATATATAGGTTGGTGAGATTTAGGGTTCAAAATAAGAAAGAAGGTGGAAATGCGGAGTGGACGCCTCAGCCGGTCGACCGGCCGCCGGTGGCCTTGACCGGCTGAGCCCCACTGACTTCAAAGTTGAACTTTCTCGTGTGAAATAGGTCTCAGCCGGCCAGCCGGCTGCCGGTGGCCTTGACCGGCTGAGACCACCTGATGATCCTCCATTTTCAAGATTTGATATGAAGTATAGTGAGTGCTCAGCCGGCCGGCCGGCTGCCGGTGGCCTGGACCGGCTGAGCCCGTCTGCTCCTTCTCTTCTTTTCTTCCTTCCTTGGTATGAGCCTTGGGTGCTTAGCCGGCTGACCGGCTGCCGGTGGCTTGGCCGGCTGAGCCCCTTGGCTTCTTCTTCCTCTCCTTTTCTTCCTTTCTTCATTGAGTTTAGCTTTTGTGACGGTTTCTCGGTTCTCATCCCGTCTCGTCCTTGTCTTGACATATTTCCTGTGAATTAAGACGGAATTAAATGGTATGAGAGTACACGAGATGAGGGCCAAAATACGATAAAACCGACGCCAAACAAAACTAAATACGATGAAACATAAGAAAATAAGGAGGGGAAACGGTCCAAAATAATCATATATCATGCACCCATGTTAATATGGGTGTCCATTTTATTTTTTGATTTTGTTATTTGTCACATATGTGACATGTGACATGTGACATGTAATTTTGGTTATAAATGTACATTTAACTAATTTAAATGCAATCTTATAACAAATAAATTATACTCAACATTTAATTAATCAATATATATATAAGATGCTTTTTTTAAGGCACGTGAATGGCTCCACCTTTATAGGAATTTTTAAAATAAAAATTAAATTCATACATATACTTTCCAAGTTAGGGTGAACTCTTAGATTTTGATTATATTTTTTAAATTATTTATTTTCCTAATAATATTATCAACTTTTCAACTTTTTAGGAACTATTTAATTAAAAATTAAATTCATATTTTAGAAACACATATTTTGTAGAAAAAGATGGTGTACTACTTAATTTATTATTTGTCCTACATTGAAAAATAATGTAGGTGTGGTGAATATATTACCTATAAATAGTAGAATTGTCTCACATCAAAAAAAATATCATAAGGTGGGTGATCTTATGATTAAAAATAGGAATTATATTTGGAACTAAAGTTTCAACCCAAAATCTTTTAAACCTTTTACATATTGTCTTACAAAGCTCTTAAAAGTTTTTATTATAATCTTCACTATAGTGAAATTTACATCATTAAAAATTAATGTAGAAAACTATCATAAATACTAATTTTGATGGTAAACTATTTAATGTGTTATTTTTCACACATTGAAAAAAACAATGTAGGTATGGTGACTCGCGAATATATACAGCGTATAAATATTAAAATTATCTCACATTAAAAAATTATAAAAAGGTGGAGTGATCATAAATATGATCATCGCACGGGCTTTTAAATTATTATTTTTTATTTTGTTATGTTAATAAATGATTTTAAAATTTTAATAAATGACTTAAAATATTTTTTATTATTCTAATATTAATATAACAGTTTAGTAACAGTTAAGAAATAAATATTAAATTGAAAAGGATGGTGTATTACTTAGTTTGTTATTAGTCACACATTGAAGAAAAATGTATATGTGGTGAATATATTACCTATAAATAGTAAATTGTCACACATTGAAAAATTACTATAATATAGGCTGATCCTATGATTATAAATATGAGTCATCCTTGAACTTAGGTATAAACCCACAATTTTTTAAGGCTCTTAAGTATTGTGTTGGAGAGTTCTTAGAAAATTGTATTATAATAGTCACAATATTTAAATTTACATTATTAAAAATTAATTTAGAAAATTATCATAAATAATAATTTTTATGATAAACAACTTAATGTGTTATTAGTCCCACATTGAAAAATAATATATTTGTGGTAAATATATATACTAAGTGTAAATTATAAAATTATCCCATATTGGAAAAAATCATGAGGTGGAGTGATCATAAATATGATTATAAATAGGAGTCATTTTGGCCTCTTAAGTATTGGCTTAATGAACATTTAAAATTTTGTATTATTAACGTCATGTTATGAAATTTTATTATATGGATGTTCATATCTTATATGATACTAGAATATATTATCTTATGGAAACTCTACCCCGATTGTATGTGTATATATATCCCTTATAATGGAATAATAACACAGATCTGTATCCCTTACTTTCTCTCTACCTTCTCTCTATAATTATCTCTCCATTTATTTCACAACACGTTATCAGCACGATTCTTTTACCGATTGAGCAAAAAGAATTTATAATCTTAATTTGTTCATATATATCCATATATGATATCAAAAGGTTCGTATCAGATCTTATTTTATTACTTTGCTGATTCATGTTTGTTTATTGGCCATTGTTATGCCCTTGAATTAAAACTCTCTTAACATATTTAATTAAACCTTAATGGAATTGTGGTATCATCTAATTGGCGAAAAATTATGGTGAATGTGAATTACATAATAAAATATTTGTGATTGTTGATTTTTGCCATATGTTGTCTTTGATTGCAATTAACTTTGGAAAAAGAAAATACTGGATTTTATGATAGAAATTTATATGTATGTTATGAGTGTTATGCTTTATGATGAAAATTTAATATATATCCTCGCACAGTCACATGTTGAATTGATTAGTTTATAGGTATGTCAAATAGACAAATTATCTCACACGGAATACGTATTACTTATTGTTGAGTTATGTTTAATTGTTACTCCATATATTGTTCATAATATCGTCGTGTTGCTCTTAATTATTTTGTATGTTGTTGCGTAAACATTGGCATGTCCATAATATTCGATAATTACATTCATAGAGTTGACACATCATTGACATGTCTATTATTATCGATTCGGAAATTCTAACTGCGTGTGAATTTGGTAGTGATTGTTAGTAGTTTGCTAGTTTGCCACTAATGATTGTTGGTATTTTAGATAATAATAAGTAAAATAAAACATGTGTATTGGAATACTTAAGACGCAAATGAGTTGTTTTTTCACTTTTCTTCTGTTGGTTTGCCGTTTTTATACTATTGGTAGTGGTCATTATCTATTATTCATTGGAGTTGTTAATGAAGGTTATTAAATGGAATTTATATGTTGATTTACAGTTATGATTAGACTGTATTTATGATGGTGTCAATTTTAATTTGCTGGTTCAGTTGATCTTGGTAATTTTAATACCATATTTATGATGGTGTCAATTATGTGAACAATAAGTTTCGAAAGATGACATTTTATATAATTTTGGACCTGAAATTCCAGAGGATATATTTTATAAAGACAAGTTGTTGTATGGCGCGCTACTACCCCAAGATAGCTATATTAACGTATTTATACTCCTTTAAGCGTAGCGAGATCAGGAAAGCCACTACAAGAAACCCGCACAAATATGATCGCTATTTTTGAGTTTTTTATGTAACTGTTTTGCAAGAGGTGTGACTCTAATTACTTAAAGCAATTCACAAAATATATATATATACTCTCTGTAATCGCTCGAAAAAGCTCCATTTCTTGGACATTTTGAAATATATGAGAAGATATATGAGATCTTCCACTTATACTTTTAGTTTTTCAAGTAGATAAGAAGATATATGAGATCTTCCAAACACGTATACATAATACATATTAGTTTAAATCTTGTCGACCATATATAATGTGTTTGGATGAAAACTCGTTCACTTTGTTCATATGTTCATCCATTCACACTATGTCCATCTTTCACTTTCTCTACTGTCTGACTTCTCTTCGTCTCTTTATTTCGCCTTTGTTCTCATATCACCCCTTCACTTCTCTCAGTTCATCTATTTTTCTCTTTTACTTTTGTTCATCTACTCACCATTTTCGTCTTGCTCCCTCCATATCTCTCTCTCCCTCTTTCACTCAAGGAAATTTAAATTTACATATCAACAATGGTAGTACAATTTCTCTCAAATAATAATGTAACTCTAAAATGTGATAGCATATTTAGATACTGGAGTTGTACATAAGATAGTGCAAAGCTTTATTAATTGACGTCTCTACTTGGTTCCTACCCCCTAACTACCATCCCCCACCTACCGGGCATCCCAACCCACCACCCTACAACCACCCCTCCTGTCTTCTCCTCCTCGAAAACTGCTCTCTTTCCCTTCTCATGAAACATGGTAGACATTTTGACTAAATGTTGATATGTCAACAATAGAATTTACCTATGACAAAACTTACTTTTTAAGGCTTAGATGATACTAAAAAAAAAGATAATTGATTTTGTCCTTTTGGAATATTGTCACTTAGAACCGTAGGTAACAGATTGAAATGAAATCCCCTTCCCTTTTGTCCACAAGATATAACCCCTCTAATTCAGAATACAAGATATTTTTATGAATTAGTTTTTGCGTGACACAAGTGTTTATATCTCTTCCAACTTGAGACTTGTTTCAAGAAGAACAATCATATTTCTCATAGTGAGACTTTAGGTCATAATTATGTATTTATGTGAAGACATTAGTTTTAACTCTATTGAAACACTTCGAGGAAAGTTTTTTTTTACTCAAGACAATGATGTCCATCATCAAAGTGTAAAGTTGAAATACAAAACAGAACAGATTTTTACCTAGTTATTAATTTCATACCACGTCGAAGTAATTAGTTTCAACCACGTCTATAAAAAAATGGTTTTTTCTCTCTTATTCATTGACCCGAAAATGACCGACCCGGTTGGCAGAAACAGACCTGATACCTGAAATGACATGGCCCGACCTGAAATCAATCAGAGACCCAAACTGACCCGACTGGATCTCGTTCCGATTAACTCATTTATCAGGTGTACAGTGTACATATGGCTTGTTTAGTTGTTTGAAACTAAAAAGAAGTAGCAGCACTTTACAAAATTAATCAATAATATTTGGGCGAGTTGAAAAATTAAAAAAGTGGAAACAAGGTTTACTAAAAATTAGACCATTCACCATCTAAATTACTAAAAATTATGAACTTGAAACTCCACCATCTCATACCCGGGAATGAGTATGGATCCTCTCCGAAATGGAGCTCCATTATTTCTCAATTCTCCATTTCTTTTTAGTCCATTTCCTTTCACAAACATTACTATAATATATATATATTCTAATCTCATTCATTTACCTTTATATTTTCAAGAAAATCTACAACCATCCAATCAGGCCCAAATTGAATCCGGACTGTTGAGAAGTAATGGAGAGGATCTATACTCATTCCCTGGTATGAGACGGAATGTCATCTCCTGATATGCACATTCATCCTTCTCTCCGAACAATGTTCTGAGCTGCCAGCCACCACTACCCACAAAGACAGAACAAAGCAGAATATGGTAAGAACTAAGAAGAGGAGTAAATAAAATCATAAGCGGTAAGTCTCAACCCCGAGGCAAGTAGAAACAGACTTGAAGCTATATAACACATTGTATTTCCTATTTCCTATTATAACATATTTAGCCCGAAATAGAATGCCAATGGGATTTTCACACAATCGCTTTAAAAAACAACTCTATAACTTACAAGCAACCACCTTACTCTATAGCTTGAAGCTATAATATGTGACAAGCTAAGAATTCACTTTATCCAACACGTTTTTTTTTTATCAATGTCATGGCAGTTACCAAGAGACTTCACATATAACCAACAATAACGTTGCGCAAACTTACAACATAAATTCATTGAAATTCATTTAATTAATGGTTGGTCTTTGTCAACTGTGTATACACATTTTCTGAATTCATATTTGCCATTTTGAGCCCCTTTATTGCGATTGAGTGAATATCAGGTCTAGCAAAGTGGCGTCTACCTGTGGCCCTATGGGTAAGATGACCATATTAGGGGTGAAGTGTTTTGAGTTTAACTTGTTTCCCATGTCAGGGTTCTCATATCAAGTTAGTTTTATCAAGTTTAGTTCTAACATGAAGTTTGAAGGGTCTAGAAAATCTAGCCTCATGCTAATTATATCACACCCAAAACCTTCAAAAGCTCACCTCGTTAACTAACATAATCAGATCACATAATATAAATGATTAGGATCTCCATGGCCAAGTTTAGTAAAACAATTTATATCAGAGAACTTTGTAACCCTAACAGGAAGGATAAGCTGAAAAGGCTTACTCGAACAAAAAGCATTCCTATTAAGCGTCTAGCTTTATCTGAAACGGGGGGATCTGAGTCGTGTTTGTGATGGCAAGTAGATGACTGAACACTGCATACACAAAAGAAAACTAATTTTATCCTCCACTAATGAATACAGATGGAATCATGAATGTCTTCTGAGAATCAAAAACCTCTCCTCAGATAGAAATTAGCTACCACGGTTAAAACATTTATAATTAAAGTTGTCAACTCAAAACATCCAAATTAACTGTTCGGGGAGTTTATTAAGAAAACGGAGTATATGAGCTAGTTCATGCACACAGTTTGAAATATATTCACCGTCACATTATCAAACGAGTGTTTGATATAACATGAACAAGCAAAGGCTTTCAAACATTGTCACCTAGTTATGTGAGTGGGATGAATACAGTCTTAAGATTCTTAACTCTTACCCCTGTGTTAAACATAATGAGAGACAGCTTCAGAAGCAGATAATAAAAGTTACGCCCTAAAATTCATTGACCCTACTCTTTCACGATTTCAAAAACACAAAAAAGTTAGGGAACCATTTAAACTTATTCCATCATATTCGAAACATATAGGAGGAATATACAACCACCATTCACTTGCCAATTTTTCTACTGGAATATTAAAGGATGTGTCAGACAAACCGTCATCAACCACTTAAATACCGGTGGCATAACGCCATAACCTCAGTCAGCTAAGCAGAAGCACTAAACATATTGCAGAGGACGAATTCTCATAGACTTCTAGAATAAGTCCTTAAATTACTAAGCTCGAAGAATAAAACACCATTAGTTATTAATATCAACACTTTACTTAATATATTGCATCTCTAAAACACCATCACCATAGCAACTCATCATGGTTCGTAAACCTTAATGTTGTGTAACCATCACTCACAACATCATGTATGCAACAACAAGAATAACAACAAAGTCTTAGTCCAACATAGGTTGGGGTCGGCTTACATGAATCATCCTCTGAATCCATTGTTATTGAATCCGCCAATACGGTCAAACGTAAATAAACAAAGTAAAAGAAAATATATAAATGATTAACAAAACATGCATGCATACAATAACGAAACATTTTGACACAGTTCAAAGATATGCACCTACACTCTAAAATAGTATAATCACTAACTAAGGCGACCATGGAGATTAGAAAGCTAGAATCCCTTCAAATTTTAATAAAGCCTATAGAGTTTTTCTATATCTAAAATAAGAGTTGATGTTCCTTAAGACGGTCTAATCTTACAACACAATCTAATTAGCTAGCTTTAAGTGACATAGCACGAAAGCATCTGTCTGCTTAAAACGACCCAACAACATAAAAAAAAAAATATAACACTCATAAGTCATATCACTGAAAATTAGCCACCAAAGACGAAATACTTTGCCTAAAGGATACACTATCAAAGACCCATAAAATGATCAGTAACAAAACCATGCCATCACATTAAAGTAAAATCAACAGCTTAAACTCCCTAACCATGAACAGTTCACTTCACATTGAAAATAAATAAACTTTCGTGCCGGTTCTAATTGTATGTGGATCGGAACATCTTTACTAAAATGCAATGGTGTCGTGGTTAGGGGCAATCAACACTCAAATCCAAATGTACATAAAGCTAACTATTTTAAAAAGTACGGTCTTCAAAGGTTAGGAAGCTCGATAAGTTTAATATAGTTTATATCTTTGTTTAATTACTGGATTTCTCACATCCTTACAAATTGAGGAATGAAACATACTTATTAGATTACTCTATATCTTCCATCTTGTTTCACATTGAAGTATTGAGCACAATCCTGAATATCAAACAATAAACTTACAGAAGATCATACAATTTCAAAGGATACATAGCGAAGACATATCTGTGCCCATTAAATGATGCTTAAAGAATCAACCAATAAACATCGTTTCTAATTCAAAAACAACAAAACAAAGCAAATTTAAATTAAGCTGCCTGTCATATCACATTCCAATTTACGTACATAGTCCCATACACATCCGAAATATATATATCCCAGAAGCAATTCTCAGAACGAATATGTGTCTCAAGGACACAATTTCCAGAATGTCATAATCTTAATGAAAGAACATTATACAGAGTACGTTTTACCTTAAAGCAAACTAAGTAAAAGTTCTAATCTTATCCTTATATTTAATGAATAACTTCAAAGATGAGCCCATTCTACTGGCGAAATTTCGCTCAAACACACGGCATACAATAACTATAATACTGTCAACCAATTTGGTATAAAAACCACCCGTCAAACTATAAGTCAGGAAGATAAGAACTTGAAATCTATGAATCGTTTAAAAAAAAGGTGAATAAAAAGCAAAGGGAAAAACGATGAAAATCATGGATGGATAAAAGAAAGGCACTTACATAGACTCTTAAATTTTAATTAAAGTCACGACCTTGGAGTTATCGAATCATCGTGCTTCTCATATCATATGATAAAAAATTGTTTTACCAAAATCTGAAACTGATAATAAAAGTTCCATTAATTATTCCACACCTTAATACTAAACTCTCCCACGATGATCATTGATCAATAATTAAACTCCAACACAACCCTAGAACATGATCGTACAATCTGTCAAATTAGGAAAAAATGAACAATAAATAGAGTGATTGGTAAAGTGTGCTATCTATGAAGGAAAAGGTGAGATCATGGCCTTTTTGTTTTGTAAAATTGATGCCCATAAGAGATTGAAGACTCAAAAAATGAAAGACATATCATCAAAAATCACCTGTTTGACTTTCAAAGCTACCATCAGAACAATGTTGATGATGATCTTCAATAATTGAGGGTTGAAGGTGGAGATGAAGGCTGAAGGTGAAGGGAGATTGTGAAGGAAGCATGATGATTTGGAAGAAAATAATTGAGGAGCCTCAAAGTGCTTCGTTTTGGATTGAAAGTAACCAAAGTGTTGTTCCTCGGTACTGTTCATTATGAACAGTACAATGGCTTAGTCACTTTTTAGTAAGGGGGTAGATGAGCAAATATGTCCCTATTATGAGTTTGGCCAGAAGATCAAAGTTTTAAAAGAGATACTTTGGCCTAAAGTTCAAAGTTTTGAAGGTGTATAATAATTTAACACCGTCTCATCAGTAAATTTTTTTTTATATTGCATTAGTGCATGTAAGTGGCCAGAAGTCCACATGTAATTGTTAGTGGTCAGAAGCCCACATTTATAATGCTATGAACCGCAATTGATATTAAAGCGGTCTTTATGAAAGAGAAATTTATTTGTGAGTTGTTTCTTATTCACTTGTAGTTGAACAATATAATGAAATCTCAAATTTGGTTCATTCCTTGAAGTGAATGTGACATCTCATAAAGACTCTGCCTATAGCAGAGACCGAGAACATGGTATTATGATAAGTCTAGCATTGCCGCCTAAATTGAGCCTAATAATGTGGCATTTGACGAGCCAAGTAAAGAAGCCTTAATTGAGGTTAATGATGTGGCCTTATTTAGCCAAATTCGTTCATTGAAAGAAATGAAAATATCTCATGAAAAGTCATGCATGTTAGACTCATATATCTATATGAGTAAAGAAAAATCAAATATTGATATACAAGTTGACTGATATTTATAATATGGCCCGAAGTTCATATTATTTAAAGACACTGAAACTATGACCAGAAGTTCATAGTGTTTACATATACTGAATTATGGCCTGAAGTTCATAATATTTAAAGATACTGAAACTATGACCAGAAGTTCATAATGTTTACATATATTAAATTATGGCCTGAAGTTCATAATGTTTACAGATGTTGAAATTGTGACCCGAAGTTCACAACGTTTATAAATTCTCACATTTCATATGGTGAGTATTATTTGACTATCATAATTAAAAATAAACTCAATGTCTATACATGAATATTTGTAAAATATGAGATACTCTTAAAAGTTGAGAATCATATCAAATCTGTGGGAAATATCGGTATACATCCCTTTAGAAATTTCGGACTATAATGAAATTATAACTATATGAATTTCTAGTCATAAATGAAATTGCATAATATAAACATGAGATTAAGAAATAACCTTCGGTCCTAGTAAAAGGCCTAAGAACAAATACCAAAGTAGGTATTCTCCTAATCGTTACACCCAAGATGGTTCAAGAAATGCCTTCGTCGTGCTAGAATGAATACCCAAAAATTACTTCTAATTTATGTGTATATTGATGATGAATATCAAGATGAATAAGAGTGTTCAAAATCAGAATTTTTCTTCTCCTTTTTCTTTTGTGTGCCGTGAGATCTAGTAGCAATTAGGGTTGGTTGAAAAACTTCTTTTTCTTCCCTATATGTGCCGTGAGGTTTTTAGGAAAGAAGAAAATCCTAGTTTCCTTATTTCACTCAACCTCTATTAGGTAGTAAGCATCTCATTTTAATATGTACATAATGTAATATGTATTCTAATTATTACTAGTAATGGACCGTCACATAAACCGAGTAATGCCGGACCAATACACTATAATAATATCGTGTAATACATATCCGCCAACTTAAATATAACAGTTTATATTTAGTTTAGACCAACATTATATACATTGATTAAATATAACATTTTATATTCATTTACCAGCTAACATTATTTAATCGTTATTAAATAGTCGTATCATCATCACATTGACTAACCTTTTAGTCAAATACACTGACTAACCTTTTAGTCATATAATAGGGTATCAATATGATTATTTTATCAAATAATCACATCTCTCGAACACATCCTATAGGTGTGACTTTTAGGGACCGGTTGATCACCGCCATCTGTATGACAATAACGTCAAACTTATCTAGCAAGCCAACCGTTATCGATAAACGTTAATCAACTGATTATAATACAAAGTATTCCCTGTGAACCTTAGCTGTTATCACACTAACTGTGGAGGACACTAGCTCCAACAATCTCTCACTTGTCCTTACAAGTGTATGTGCGATAACCGATTCTCATATCCTTAAATTTCTCCCACTCAATGTAAAACAATTTGCAAAGTCCGCATTCACAAAGGTCGTATTTTACAAGTGATCAGTATCAAGAGTGGTTTTCCTGACTAAAGAGTAACTCAACTGATAAACGAATCATTATTCGAGCATGGCCATGCATTTCAGTTACTACTCCTCGAGTGGCCCTGAGAAATAACAAAACCTGATAAAGGGTTGGATATTTTCCTCAACTCGAATCCTGCAGATGTAAGCACAGTATGAAATGACCCAGTAAAAATCTGCTTGGCCTCCTGTTACGGTCGACCGTGAGAAAGAAACCAAAGTCACCCAAAAACTGCCTTAATCTCAAGAGACAGTCGATAGTCAAAAGAATCGACTCTAGGAACACTATGGACGTCCAAGCCACGACCTGGCACCGAATGTTGTTAAACATATAGGACTCCATAACGTCGTCACGAATTACAATGTCCTACGAGGTATCCTTATAACTCGTATTTGTGATCGATCAGTCAACAGTTTGACTTATGGCTCGTTGAACCCACCATCAATCGATTCAACAATATAATAGCCAGAGTTCTCAGCTCATGTAGGCGCTTACGGACCAAAACACATATAATGTTATTCAGTTCACTTTGTGGTGTTCAATGTTGTCCATACAATCCACATGAAAAACAAAATATGAAAACAAAACGATGAAGTTATTATTAGTATATGAAAAAGATGTATCTAATTCATACAAACAGCTAATACAACTCAGGAACACGTTTAATTCCCATGGAAGTAACGTGCCCTACATGCTTATCGTGTCTTAATGGTTTAGTGAGAGGATCTGCTATGTTATCATCCGTAGCAATCTTGTCTATCACTATCTCCTTTTGCTCCACGTAATCTCTGATCATGTGAGCCTTCCGAAGTACATGTCTAGATTTGTCACCACTCTTATCACAATAGATGGTGATCGGGTCATTCGAACTAAGAACTATGGCAAGTCCTTGTAAAAATTGACGCATCCATATAGCTTCCTTTGAAGCCTCTGAAGCGGCATAGTACTCGGACTCACTCGTAGAATCTGCTATAACACTTTGCTTGGAGCTTTTACAGCTAACCGCATCACCATTAAGAGTAAATACGAATCCAGACTGAGATTTCGAGTCATCCCGATCTGTTTGGAAGCTAGCATATGCGTAACCGGTTGCGCAAAGCTCAGTCTCTCCTCCATAAGTCAATACCCAATCCTTAGTCCTCCGTAGGTACTTAAGGATATTTTTAACAGCCATCCAGTGTGTTTCACCTTGATTGCCTTGGTACCGACTGGTCATACTCAAAGCATATGCCACGTCTGGACGTGTGCATATCATGGCATACATGATCAATCCTATAGCTGATGCATAAGGAATTCGACTCATGCGCTCGACCTCTTCAGATGTCTTGGGTGCCTGAGCTTTACTCAAATGCATCCCCGACGTCATTGGAAGATACCCCTTCTTGGAGTTGGTCATGCTGAACCTTTCAAGAATCTTATCTATATAAGACTCCTGACTGAGTGATAACATCCGTCGTGATCTATCTTTGTAGATACGTATTCCCAATATGCGCTGTGCCTCGCCCAGATCTTTCATCTGGAAATGGTTCTTTAACCATACCTTAACCGAAGATAAGAGAGGAATATCATTCCCTATCAAGAGTATGTCATCGACATACAATATCCAGAAAACGATTTTACTCCCACTCGACTTGACATATAAGCATGGTTCCTCAACCGATCGAGTGAAACCATTTGCTTTTATGACTTGGTCGAAACGATGATTCCAACTCCGAGAAGCTTGCTTAAGTCCATAAATAGAACGCTTAAGCTTGCACACTTTCTTAGGATTTTTAGGGTCAATGAAACCTTCGGGTTGTACCATGTACAACTCCTCCTCCAAATAACCGTTTAAGAAGGCGGTTTTCACGTCCATCTGCCAAATTTCATAGTCATGAAAAGTGGCAATCGCTAAGATTATCCGAATGGAACACAGCATGACTACGGGTGCAAAAATTTTATCATAATACAATCCTTGCACTTGAGTGAAACCTTTTGCCACTAGTCGTGCCTTATAGGTGTCTGGTTGTCCCCCTACGAAATGCTTTATCTTGTAAAGCCATTTGCACTGAAGAGGCCGAACCTTACCAGGCAAAACTACCAGATCCCATACGTCATTCTCATACATAGAGTCCATCTCGGATTGCATGGCCTCAAGCCATAGCTTTGAGTCGGAACAGGTCATGGCTCATTTATAGGTAGCGGGTTCGTTACTCTCTAGGAGCAAAACATTGTCTCTATCGTTCTCCTCGACCATACCAATGTATCTGTCTGGAGGTATGGAGACTCTACCCGACCTTCTAGGTTCCTCAGAAATATTAACCGCAGCAGAAGATGAAGGAAAATCTTCCTCCATCGGTTGCTCGGTTGTTGGTTCTTGAATCTCCGACAGATCGAAGGTTCTATCACTCGTCTTGTTCTCGAGAAATTCATTCTCTAGAAACTTCGCATTAGCCGCAACAAAAACACGTTGTTCGGTAGGCGAATAAAAGTAATGACCAAATATTCCTTTTGGATAACCAATAAAGTATGTCTTGACCGATCGCGGGCCGAGCTTATCCTCGTGTCTCCACTTGACATAAGCCTCGCAGCCCCAAACCCGAATAAAGGACAAGTTAGGGACTGTTCCCTTCCACATTTCAAATGGGGTCTTGTCAACAGCTTTAGACGGACTTCGGTTAAGTATAAGAGCAGCTGACAAAAGAGCATAGCCCCACAATAAATCAGGCACTACCGTGTGACTCATCATGGATCGAACCATATCAAGTAATGTTCGATTTCTCTGTTCGGACACACCATTTAATTGAGGTGTTCCAGGTGTAGTTAACTGTAGTACTACACCACAGTTT
>JAIUZE010029670.1:0-10709 GCA_022085475.1 Heliosperma pusillum | reverse complement strand
AAAATTCAAATTTTGAAATTATTGTAATTAAATTTGGATTTATTTGATTAAAATATGATTTTAAAGTCTAATTTTGAGCAATTAAATAACAACTCGTTGAATTATTGTCAAAAATTGAGTGATGACTAATTTGTGAGGCCTAAATCAGTTGGGATCATTAAGTTGGACTTAAATATGATTTAAGTATTGTTTTGTGATTTTAAAGTGTTATTTTCACGTATTTCCGTAAAACCGGGTTATATACGATATAAACCGTTAAATAGGGCGATTAGACATTTATTATGAGCATATTTTATACATATTATAATGCTGCATTTTTATATATATGAATGTCATATTTTATTTATGTAATTTTGAATTATGTAATTTAATCCTTGTATGGCCTTAGCTTTAATCGATATTGCCCGAAATGTAAGGGAATATTGATTCGGTTGTAATTTAATGTGATCTCGTATCACTTTTATTGTATTATTTTATTTTACAAATGTATAATAGGAAATTATTGTAATTTTATTATATATTTTGTAATTATTTGTAATACCGGAGTTTCCCAAAGACGGTGCCATTCGGAAAGGAGTTCCGATAGAGACGGTGACCTTGGGAGGCGTGCTTATGAAGTTCAAGGGATCAAAGGAGTTGGTTTCCGAATTTGTAATAGATTATATGATTTTCTATTCTTGGAAAGGCCATACTAGGAGTTTTACTTTTATGCTTGCATTTTATTTAATATGTTTGCATGCATTGCCAAATCGCCATAACATGACATGCATATTTTATCGAGTATTAGACCGTGTCAATTAAAATTATCGTTAATTCATCGATTTAGTTCACTTAAACGAGATAGATAATAAATTGACATGACCTCTCATAATAAATAATTGAGATCAAGCCTTACCAAATGTAGAACCCATGAATCCCAATTTCGCAAGGAAGTAGGCTCGGCTCACCGGGGTGCTAAACTTGTTACGTTGGGTAAGTGGGGTAATAAAGGTTATTATTTCGAAATTTGGATTGAGCTCAACGGAAGTATTCGCGACCGTAGCCGCATGTGTTCCGGGCTTAAGATAAATATTAAAGTAATATTATCGACCGAGAGTTCTAATGTAGAATCGATTAAAGAGTTAATCCACCGAATTATGTTAATAAGGGATGAATCGGCTTACCGTGCCCAAGTTGATATGAATTTGGATCTCGGAATCATTTATAATAGTTGGGTAGAGGTCACTATTTAAATGTTAAAACTTGTTTAAAATGTTTACAAGTATTTAAAATGATAAATGTTGACATTTCCTTTATGTCTAAAATTTGTAGTTAATATTGTTTATTCGCAATGGCAAATGCTAATTCATCCACCACCACCAATGCTCCAACTCTCACGAATGTCTCATGGCTTCGATCTTTCATGGATCGATGCAAGTTAGAAAAGAATGGCGCAAATTTTGCCGATTGGGATGCGCAACTCTGCTTGGCCGCGGAAGGTGACGACAAGCTTCGTTACCTTACCGAAGCCTCTCCCGAAACACCTAATGAAAGGTCAACCGCCGCCGCAAGGCGAGCCTATGAGGCTTACCAAAAGGAAGCCGCCGCGATCAAAAATGTTTTGATCTTCTCTATGGAGGCCGATCTCCAAAGGAGTGCCATAAAGATGAGCACGGCCTATGAGATCTATGCCAAACTTGTGACCATGTTTTCACAAGCTCCTAGAATCGTTCAATATGAAACGGCATCCGCGTTTTTCGACATGAACCTTAAAGAGGGCCAAAAGGTTAGCCCTCATGTACTCAAATTGATTGAGCATGTCGAGACTCTCAAATTGCAAGGGGTTGACATTCCCGAACAACTCGTTATTGACCGCGTACTAACCTCCTTGGGGAAAATCAAGGCATATGTGGAGTTTAGGGTAAACTACAATATGCAAAACATGAAAACCTCTCTCCATGAATTGCACAAGATGCTTGTGCAAGCCGAGAGAGACATGAGGCTAAATGTTAGCACCTCCAAGGATGTGCTCCATATTAATAGCAAGAGTAAGGGGAAGTTCAAGAAAAGTGCTAGCAAGGGGAAGAAGCCCTCCACCTACAAAGGCAAGGGAAACACTATTGAGAATAGCTCACCCAAGCCTAATAAAGGTGCCTCAACCGAGTACAAGTGTCATTATTGTAATGGCATAGGGCATTGGAAGAGGAATTGCTCTAAATATCTAGGAGATATCAAAGCTGGAAAGGTTCTTCCAGTAGGCAAATAATTATCCCTATCGATTATGTTATGATCTCAACTTTGGTATAAGATACAAGTTGTGATTCTTACCCTTCTTATTGTAATTAGAGCATGCAAGCAAAGATAAAGGCAAAGACAAGAAAGCCTAAGAAAGCTCTTCAAGGGAAGCTAAGGTAGCCACCCATGGTTGAAGACCTAAGGAAGCTTGGTCTCGAGATTGTCTCCCCTTTTGATTGTATTCTGGTTGTTAAGAACATTTGATTTCCTTGTTGGACATGGAAGTTTTTTAATTTTCAAGAACAAATTGTTGTAATTGAATATTTAGTGACTTGGTTTTCAACCCAAGTCACTCGGTTTGTGGAAACTTTTATTGTTCTAAAAACTTGTCATTATACATCACTTGCGCTAATAACATAAATTGTATCGACTCAAATTGATCATATTAGTATTATGATGATTAGAGCATTGTAATAAGTTCAAAAGCTAAGAATTAGATTCTTACTTTGAAAGATCAAATTGTTAAGTCAAAATTGAGTTATTGAACTCAAAGTAGGGAATCTACCAAAGCAATTGGCCACACCACTTATAAAGATTGTAAATGACATGAATATGAGTCCACCTCTTTAGCTTATAGAACTAGTCTATCTTGAAACTAATATTTGATGTCTTTACAATGAAGTCTTTAGTAGATCACTTAAGGTCATGTTGTGATACTTCTACCTCCCTCACGAGTATGAGTACAAAATTATTTGTGGCTCATAAGGCTATCTTTAAAGAAAATAGTTGTATTTTTCTAAAGGTAGAGTGGGAGAAAATAACCCACAACGTAAAACTAGTTAGGAACTAGTGAGGAAACCAAAAGAAAATGTTCTTAGGTTAGACTCAAGGCTAGTGAGGAAACCAAAAGAAAGCGTTCTTAGGTGAATCCTTAGACTTGTGATGAGACCAAAATAAAATGTTCTTTAAATAATAAGATTATGATCTATGAAGTGGAAGTACCTAGAAATTTTAAAATTCGATTTTCTAACATAAGAGACTTATGTAACTAAACGGAATCTATGCAAAGGAATGATGTATTTGGAGTTGTCCAATAATAAATCATTCGATAGACATGAAAATGTTTTATTTGGAGGTGTCCAATTATAGTTGCATGGATAGACATGAAAATGTCTGCAAAAGCTAAGTTAATGCGTAACTATGCTTAGATCCAAATCATCAGTAAAATATCTCATAGTAGGTGTGTATAAGATACACAACAAAACCACATATCCAAATAGGGATTTGGAATGGGATGTGTACATGACACAAGCCCATGGTATCTACCAAGAGGTTATGTTGATCTTTTCTATTATAAAATATAAGAAGAGTTTCACTCGAATTGTCGAAAAGTCATGTATAGACATGAAGTTAATTGGAAGTTAAAGTTATCATGTAAGGACATGAAGTTCAGTGGGAGAAATTGTCTTCCAAGTGAGTGACGTATTCATATTACCTTTTTGAAAGGAGAGGTTGGATTTTAATGCTGGATAAAAAAGGGCAACATGTATACTAAAATCAAAATCTATTGTGGAATAGAAGATTTTAGCATGGCATTTAGAAAAGTGTCTTATATCGATAAGATCCATTATCTATTTCAACAAGTTGAATAGGTTATTCATGATGATGAAAGTGAGATCACTATGAAAAGGTCATAGTCATCCACTGAACCTAAGAGTTGTTGATCACATGAGTACTAATGTTCTCGCCATTAGTCCAAGCATGTAAGCCATTACATGCACGTACATAAACGAATTGTATGCTGGGAGCATGAGAAGCCTATAACAAAACAATCCACATGAGTATCCTTCGATAGCCTACAAGAACATCCATAGGGTTCTCAAGGAGAACTAGGGATTATTTCTTGTGTTTGGTAGAGAAACTTTGGATATGTGGTAAAGGTTACACAAACCCAAATTTCCAAACTTATAAGGTTTCATCGAAATCCTAGGCGTACCATTGTTATACAAGAAGCGAATAACTAAAAGAATGATTGAAGAGTCAATCATTATAAATTCTACAAATAAAGACCTAGTAAATTTCGATGAGGATAAGGTGGCTTACAAGAACTAATGGTAGATCCTTTCACCTAAATACCTATCAGTTATCATGATAACGAGTGAGAGCATCTTTCAAGTTAAAGAGCCCAACACTAGATAGAGATCTAGACATGTACGTAGATGAATTCATATTATTAGGTTGGAATAAATGAATACATGGTATATTCACTACCCAAGCCTTTATTGCATATAATAAGATCGTCACGAATTGTCATGGACGAAATAAACTTTAGATTATATGATATGAAGCAATAACATTTTGTTGATTGTTCATATATGATATTCACATTTATCGTTTGAGTTTCTAAAACTCATTTTTTTTGCTTTGTTATATCCAAATGGGTTGTAGAGACAATATTGGACCCCATTAAAGTGGACTGGATTAACATAGTATTGACCCCTTATTGCTTATATGAGGTGACGTCTCCAAGTGACTAGAGTGTGATGCGATTGATGGCAAGTTCAAGTGCCATAAGGTCATAAGGGATGACCAGTCGATCACATAGACAGACTGTAAGGGACAATCGGTCCGGCAGTGACCGCTTATAGATTATGGAAATTCTTGTAGCCTGGTCGTGGCAAGAGCTACTATAGTATTCTTTTTGAGTCAATTCTTTTACTAAAGACTGTTCGCCTAAGGTGGCACAGTTTCAGACTGTTAGCATCTTTTGGGTCATGATGAGTTGTGGCTGTTCGAAGGGCATGGTGCGAAAGGAATTGTCCACCTCTTGTCAGGGTTATTTTAAAATCTCAAGGCCACTCGAGGAGGAGTAAGCTGAAAATGAGTGGCCACGCTCGGAAGGTATCTATGGTAGATAATTCCACTCAGACAGTTACTCTCCATATCGAGGAAACCACTCATGATATGATTAAATGCAAGTACGACCTGCAAGACACCTTGCATTGAGTGAGATATTGTAATAGGACAAGAGAATTGGTTATGCACAATTGTCTCGGACAAGTGCGAGATTGTTGGAGTGAGTGTCCTCAACAATAGTGCGATCACATAATTAAATCTCAATAATAAGAATACAAAAGGGATGATGAATAATACAGTCAACTGATCAACATAAATAGGTTCCGATTGGCTCAATTAAGTTTGACGTTACTGCCGTATGACTGTGGTGATCAGTTGATCTCTTGAGGTCACACCTAAAGGACAATCCCCCTAGTCATGTACATAAATTAATTGTATAACGATACAGATTAATTAATACCTTAAATTGAACTAAGTTTATTTTGTAAGTGAGAATTATATCTTATTATAATATGATTAAAAAAGATTCATTTTAATAATTTATTTTTTATATTACTAAGAATGCATTATGTTTATGAAACATTTGAGATAAGAGAAATTGGTTGATTATAATTACAAATTGTTGTAGATTATATTTACCAAATATGAGATGACCTATTTTATTTACATGTAATTATAAATTATGACTTAAAATGTTAAGTCTAATTTATTTGTTATGAAATCGCATTTAAATTAGTTAAATACACATTTATAAGCTAAATTACATGTTACATGTCACTTGTCACATATGTGACAAATGAGAAAATGCAAAAATATAAAGGACACCCATTTTAGTGGGGTGCACTGGTTTTATGTGGTGTTTTAGGGAGATTAGTTTTTGTGTATTAATATAATTGAGAATAGATGTAATCATACACTAGACTTATTCTTACACACTACCTATTTACATTGTTAAGAACAATTGAAAGTGACCACACACCCCACCATGGAGCATGTGGCCGGTGCACATGTGCAAAATAAGGGGGATTTTTCCTTCTTATAAGGCTCCATCCATCTCATTCAATGAACATACATGCAAATAGCTTATCTATCATAAAAATCTCTCTTATCTCTCTTATAAAAACTTGAGAAGTTTTCTTACAACTTGAGTTCTTAATATTTCTAATAAAATTACTAAGTGTAGTAATAAGGGTTATTAGAAATACTTTTAAGGGTTACTTTATTTTATACTAGTGTAGTATTTTGTAGAGATTAAGGGTAGTTTTGGGTGCTACTAATTGGAGAGTTTCTATTTTGAAACTTGGAAGATCATCCTCATATTACTAGCTCTAGAACAATATTTGAAAGGAGTTCAAATATTGTACCCATTTCTTCATAATCAATGTAAGGAAATTGTTTCTTCTTATTCTTTTGTTATGCATGCATAAGATCTAAATAGTTTAAGAGTAAACTATTCATAATATGATATTAGCAATGTCTAATATTGAGTTTAAGAAACTTTCAGTTTCGTCCTCGAAACTTGAACGAAATGAGTGATACCTTAAGTAAAAAGACTCGAGGACTTGTTGCGGATAGAGGCTTCCGTCTCCCAAGTATCTTCCTCAACTACACCACACTCCCCTAGAACTTTGACTAGGGGCACCACCTTCCGTCTCAACTTCTTGTCTTTCCGATCCAAGATACGAATCGACTTCACTTCAAACGATAGATTTGGCTCAAGCTCGGGAACTTCGGTTTGTAAAACATGACTCAGATCACTTATGTACTTTCTCAACTGGGACACATGGAACACATCATTAACTTTGCCCAGATTCGGGTGCATGTCCAACTTGTAGGCCACGACACCAATTCTCTTCACAATTTCAAAGGGACCAATGTACTTTGGACGCAACTTACTCTTCACACCAAACCCTTTCACACCCTTCATGGGGGACACTTTCTATAAAACCTTATCACCAACATCTAACTCTAACGGTCTTCTTCGGGTATCGTCATAGGACTTTTGGCAATTTTCGGCGGCATTCATCCTTTCACGGATGATATTCACATGGTCGATTTTCTCGACGAGGTTGTCGGGACCCAAATTTGAATGTCACTCAATTGGTCCCAAGTAGGGCTACTACACTTCCTTCCATAAAGAGCTTCATAGGGAGCCATCTTGATGGATGCATGATTACTATTATTGTAGGAGAATTCAACCAATGGTAGGCTCTTCTCCCAACTACTTTAAAGTCAAGGGTACAAGCTCTTAAAAGGTCTTCAATGATTTGAATGGTACTCTTGGTTTGGCCATCGGTAGTGGCATGGACAACGGTACTCATCAAAAACTTTATACCCAAGGTTTCTTGCAAGGCCTTCCAAAATCTCGAACAAAACCTCGGATCTCCTCGGAAATGATCTCCTTTGGAACACCATGGTAGCGAAAAATCTCATCAACATAAGCTTTGGCTAGTCGATCCAAGTTCCAAGTCTCCTTAATAGGAATGAATTTAGCACACTTGGTAAACCTATCCACAATTACCCAAACGACATCCTTACTACCCACGGTTCTAGGCAACGCCATCACAAAGGCCATGGAGATGGACTACCATTTCCATAAAAGAACATCCAAAGGATGTATTAACAATCGGGTCTTTTCCGCTCAATCTTCACATGTTGGCATGTGAGACACCTTCCCATATATGACACAACATCACCTTTCAAAATTGGCCACCAAAATAGTAGCTTCAAGTCTTTGTACATCTTGTCGCCTACGGGATAAATTGAATAAGGGGAAAGATGAGTTTCGTCAACGATTCTCTTCCAAAGATCAAGGGCATTGGGAACAAACATTTGGCCACGAAATCGAAGAACTCCATTGTCCTCAATCTTGAAATCTTTAGCTTTGCCTTCAAGTAGTTTTGCTTGAATAGATTTGTAAGTAGCATCATCCACTTCATTCTCTCGGATTTCATGATAAAGAACAGGCTCGGCAACCATAGCACCTATGTAATCAAATCCAAGCTCTACAAATTAAAGTTTCAGTCTTCGGAATTCGGCACAAAGGACAACGAGCAATGCTCGAATGGCATTCAAAGAATGAGTGGAATTCCTACAAAGGGCATCGACAACCACATTAACTTTCCCTTCATGATAGAGCAACTCAAAATTACAATCATTCACTAACTCCAACCATCGCCTTTGCCACATATTCAACTACTTTTTTAACACCCCCATATTTTAAAGATCCTTACAAGACCTCTCCAGCACATGAGAATGCTACCATCTCGGTTGCCCGAGCTAGTACATATCAAAATAAGCAATAAAGAAACAATACTTTATTTAATAAGTAGTTTAACTCAAATACACTGTCTCAAACTAGATGGCATACCATCTAGACCAATAATTCAAAATGACAATCCTAAATTAAAGTAAACTAATGCCAATGCACGACTCTAGTAGACTCTGCGGAAGCTATGACTCGATAGTAGTGATACCCTCGACATCCCAGCGTAGCTCAATGAATTACCTGCTCATCACCTACTCAACATTCCCCAATGGATCACATCAGTTTTGTAAAACAATAGCGGGGTCAGTAATCGCATATACCGACCAATGTACAAGACAAGCAAAGGGGAAAGAGAAACGCGCGGGCCACCGCAGTGACAACCTCAGTAGACTCAGGTTACCACCCTTGCTCTCCAAAAACCACCAATTGACCTTGGACTGCAGCAACAGGCGTCGAAAACCCCTCTCACCGCAACAAGAGAACCAGGGACATCAATGTGCAGGAACCCCACGTAGCGGGATAACCATGGCGGCGAATTTGAGGTGTGATCCATCTCCCAACTAAATCACCAAACCAATAACCATAGTAACCACAATAGCCATAGTAACGTCTCGAAAAACCAAACCCGAACTCCATCAACACCATCATCAATCACATATCAAGAATCATATAATCTCATAAGATCAATTAGCAATACAAACACTGAGTAAGGAAAACCCTACCTCATTGAAAATCTACGAATAAGCAAACAAGCAATCAGAAGCGTTCCTCTATGAAGTCTCCTCCTAAACAATCAACAATCATACAATCAACATCAACAATTCCTTTTCCCCCAATTCAATTAGGGTTACAATTACTACGCAAACAATTCACAAAACATGAATACTTACCAAACCAATCAACCAAAGCAGTGAAAGTTCGGATCCGGCACGAGATGATCAAAGGTGTTCTTGAGGAATTAGAGTGGATTTGAGAGAGTTGGGTTTGTGAGTAAGAAACGTAAACTGATTTTATGACAGTTAATTCGTCTTATTAACCCTTAATTAACCGTCCAACTAAATCTCGAAATCCGTCGTACTCGGTCGAGTACGACATGTACTCGGTCGAGTACGACATACTCGGTCGAGTGCCGATCTCACTCAGCTGAGTACGCAAGAACAGAATATTGTTCCAACCATCAGCCAATTCCACTCGGTCGAGAGCCTCTACTCGACCGAGTGCACAACCCACCTAGTCGAGTAAGCCCTACTTGGCCGAGTCCCCCATTCATAGAAATACGAAGTATTACAGTCTTCCCACCTTAAGAACAAATTTCGTCCTGGAAGTTCACAAGTCATACTCCTACCAAAAAAACACAACACAAGACAACAACAGCGACACAAGAACTCTACCAATAACATATAAACTCGGAACAAAACCAATACAAAGTTTTCATCAAACAAATAAGACCAATAATAAAACGAAAGTCTTACAAAACTAATACAGAGTATTACATTCTTCCCTCCTTAGAAATGAACTTCGTCCTCGAATTTCACACCCTCATTACCAACAAGGAAACCAGCAGTGCATCGAACACTAGCACCCTCACATACCAAAGGTCTCCTCAAAACTGTCACAATCCGATACAACATCATAAGCCAAGTTTCTAACAACTCATACATCGACCCTTACTAAACTGAGATACCTTCACAAGACATTGGAGCTAACACCGTCGAATGCCATTACTAAAATCCCAACATCCTAACGATATCATTAAACAATATAAACAAGTATCCCAACTCCATTAGCAACACTTACCAACATTCTTCCTTTAAACATATCACACAACGCACCTATCATTTCACATCATATCATTCTAACATTAACACACATACATCACTAAAACTAACTCATCAGCGCCATACTCCCCCTTACTAACTTCAAACTTGTCGTCATTCCCTATAATTAACATGCGATGCTACAAATTTACCTCCCTTATATTGAACTTCGTCCCCGCAGTTTGCTCATAGCCAAACAATTAATATAATTACTATCATCCATGTTGACCACCCTCCAAATAGCCATATTTCCTCGCATAAACAAAACCAATCATCACTAATTAACCAATACCACAACCTACTTTTCTCAAAATGCTGATACACCGTCTAACCCAATTCGTTATTAAACTCTTATCTATTTCCCTGTTTTAAACCATCATGTGTTACCAAAAAAAAATCCCTTCAAAATCTAATACTAACACCGCCAAACATACTGTAACCCCAAGCATCATTCATATCTCACATCCCCTAGAGTTCACCCAAAAATATCAACACAACACATTAAATTAATCAATTATCACGACCATACTGTATCATGAATTCCCGCCCTATCT
>JAIUZE010029660.1:0-13341 GCA_022085475.1 Heliosperma pusillum | reverse complement strand
AGGATTATAAATATACCGATATTTATAATTGAAGTATATATTATACGATTGTCATAATAATTGTTATGTTAATATATCCCCTGCAAAATGTTGTAATGGACCTTATTAATGTATGACAACATATTAGACAAATATAATATGTATAACATTATATTAAATGGAAGCTAATATAACCGAAAAAGAGTCCAAATACACTCCTGAAATTTCGGTCAACATGGTAACAAAATAAGAGAAAAATAATCCCTTATTTTCTCCTATTGGTGCCGTGTGAGAGTGAGCATATGGGAAGGAGTTTTACTCATTCTGACTCTCTAATTCATTCATCATTAATTCACATCACACAAAAAGATACAGACTCTTTTTCTCTCTAATTTTCTAGCAAATACAAGGGCATTTCTCGATCAATCTTGGGTGAGACGATTAAGAGGATATCTGCTTTGATATCTGTTCTTAGGCCTTTTGCTAGGACCAAAGGTTCAATTCGTTTTCTCTATATTTTATATCGTTTTCATATTTATGACTCGCAATTCATATTCTATAATTTTGTTATAATCCTAAATTTATAGGGGAAGTAAACTGTTATTTCCCACATCGGCTAATTCGACCCTTTTGAACCAAAATTCTTCACTCTTGTTCAATTTCTCCATCATTTCATCTCCTTCATTTCATCTTACAAAAAAATCAAACACCACATTAAATCCCTCCCTCACTCTCTCATTGACAAAAATTGCACCAAAATTTAAGAAATTAAATAACGATGGAAAATTGATTTAATTAATGATTCGGTTGGCAAAAACTCAACCTCATTATCGTCAACTCAACCAATTTCCATGCAAACAAATATATACTAAGCATTAAAAGAGTTAGAAATATATACAAAAATTGGTGGTTATTGAGGAACTCCACCAAACCTATCCAAGAACAAGAGTTTATAAGCAAGACTCTTCCTCGGGAAGAGGATCCCCAAGAAAGAGTATTTCAACCGTGCCTTTCACATCTCCATCATAATATACCTTCACTCAATGACCATTCACCTTGAAGTTGCCACCCTCTTCACTCCAAAGCTCGAATGCGCCATGAGGCGATATATCAATAACCTTAAAGGGCCCCGACCATCTTGACTTAGCTTCCCGGGAAACAATTTGACCTTAGAATTGTAGAGTAGCACTTGATCACCCACGCTTATATCTTTATCCACCAACTTGGCGTCATGCCATTTCTTCGTTTGATCTTTATAAATCTTCGAGCTTTCGTAGGCATCAAGTCTCAACTCCTCGAGCTCACTCATTTGGAGGAAACGCCTCTCTCCGGCCATGTCGATGTCAAAGTTTATCTCTTTTAAGGCCCACCACGCCTTATGCTCCAACTCGATCGGCAAATGACAAGCCTTGCCATAGACAAGCTTGTAGGGAGTTGTGCCAAGAGGAGTTTTGAAGGCGGTTCTAAAAGCCCATAGCACATCGGGGAGCTTTTGGGACCAATACTTTCGACATTTGTTTGTGGTCTTCTCCAAGACGGCTTTAATTTGACGGTTTGAAACCTCCACTTGCCCACTTTTTTGAGGGTGGTAGGCAAGGGCGGTCTTGTGAGTGACACCATGAGAAGAGAGCAAAGTCTTGAATGTGCTCTTCCTAAAGTGTGAACCCCCGTCACTAATCACCACTCTCGGGGTCCCAAATCTTGGAAAAATAGTATTCTTGAAAAGCTTGATAACAACTTTCGCATCATTTGTTGGGGTAGCCACGGCCTCAATCCACTTGGATACATAGTCCACCGAAACTAGAATGTACTCATTCCCACAAGAGTTTGGGAATGGTCCCGTGAAGTCAACTCCCCAACAATCGAAAAGCTCAATTTCAAGAATATTGTTAAGGGGCATCTCGTTTCTTTGGCTTATGTTCCCCGTTCTTTGACATCTATCGCAAGATTTGACAAAATAATAGATATCTTTATGAAAGTCCATAGACCTTAATTAGACTCCTCTAATTAGTTACTAAATTACTTGTTAATTTAGTATTTAATGATCTATGTAACATGCATGCAAATATAAAGACATTTATATAAAAGAAGAAATTTCCTCACATTGATATGCAAATTAAATGGGCACAACAAGAACTCCTTCTTGTTGTTCTTGAGCTACAAATATGGATGAACAAGAATAATCTCCAAATTAGAAGACCTCCTTCAAGTTGCACCAAGATGATACCAAATAATCTACCCTTATTATTAACTAGATAATAAGATAGATATTATGCTACTAATATTAGTATATATTACTACACTAGTAATACTTAGGAAATATTAGTTTTATGAGAGTTTTAGTGAGAGGATGTGTTTTAGAGAGAAGTGTGAATTAAGCACAAAATGAAGTAAGTGTAAAATGAACAACCATTGTTCATTTTATAGGCACATGGCCGGACCATGTAGTCCATATGGTCTCTTATTTTTTGTTATTTAATTCACATGCAATTGTAGTAGAGTATGGTAGTGTATCTAATGATTTGTAATGCATGAAATTGTTAGGTTCATATACCTACACTTAAGACATTTCTTAAGTAAAACTAATTAACTCATTAATTAGTTACAAGATCTAGTTACATGCAAATTAAAATAAAACAATGTAGAGAAAGATTTTGTTCCTCACATTGAATATTAAACGGAAATGGGCACAAGTACAAGACTCTTTCTTGTAATTGTTCTTGAGCTAGATGATTAAAGGATGAACTTCCAAAAGCTCCAAGAGTAGGAACCCTCCTATAAGTTGCACCTAGACTATCCTTAATCTCTTGATTATTGTTTTACTAGAACAATAAACAAGACCCCTTTAATAACAAGTATACAACACTCCACTTACTACTTTAGTAATGTGGTGTTTATACTCTAACAAAATTCCTATGAAACTTCTAAAGTTTTTAAGTATTTTGTTGTATTTTCTAGTGAGATGATGAGTGAATATTATGAGATGTACTAGTGAATATTACAAGAGGAAAAACATCCTCTTAATACCCATTAGGAGCCGGCACCCTCCCTTGGGAAAGGAGGGCATGCTTTTCTTTTTGCCTTATCAAGATCATAGGGTGGCTATAGGCATTAGGCTTTAGTAATCATTATGTTTAATCATCATTATAATAATGTTAAAGCCTAAACCTACCCAACCACCCCACTAAACCGGTTATACCACTTAAAATGGACTCCATTTTATAAAATGTGATTTTGTCATTTGTCACACATATGACATGTGACATGTGACATGTTATCTCAAAATATAATTATGTATTTAACTAATTAAATACAATTTCATGTCAAATAAATTAAACTTAACATTTTAAGTAATAATTTATAATCACATATATATAAAATGGGTCATCTCATATTTTGTTGATATGATCTACAACTAATTGTAATTATGATCAACCAATCATGCTTATCTCAAATGTTTCATAAACATTAAGCATTCTAATATAACAATTATATTATTGAATCTTGTTTAATCATATTACAATAAGATATATTTCTCACTCGTAAACTCGTTCTGTTTAAGGGATTAATTAATCTGTATCATTATATAATTAATTAATATTCTTGATTAGGGAATCGTCCTTTAGGTGTGACCTCAAGGGATCAACTAATCACCACCGTCATACGACAGTAATGTCAAACTCTAGTAAGCCAATCATTACCGATTAATGTGGATCAGTTGACTATAATGTTAATCATCCCTTTGTATTCTCGTTAATGAGATTTAATTAAGTGATCGCACTATTGTTGAGGACAGTCACTCCAACAGAAATGTCATTATCATAAGGTTGCTTGTTGCATAAATAAGAACAAATATCATTACTACTACTACTACCATGACTGGCCCTCACATGGCTCAAAATGGTCCATTTTGATTTTTGATATTTGTCCCACAAATACTTATTAATCATATGTTTAATTATCTTATATAATTAATGTGTTAATTTGATCATATAACAATTATATGACACAAATTAATAAACAATATGTACTTAACATTTAAGTGATATTTTACCATTATATCAATATATAATGGGTCCTACAATGCTTAGATAATTTATTTTACAACTCCTTATAAATATAATTAACTAATTACCTCTATCTCAAAAACTCAACTAATTTAGTAATTTAACGATTAATTACTAAGTTAAATCTTATTTAATCATATTAAAATAAGATATAAATTTACTAGTCAATTATCGCATAATTGAAAAATAAACTTACTCGAATTTGAGTTCTTAACTCAATTTCTAACAATTAACTCTCGTACATATCGAATATATGTAATGGACTAACTAACTGTATCATATACAAATAATTAGTTACTATTTGGATTTCATCCTATAGGTGTGACCGAAAGGGATCAGTTGATCACCGCCGTCAAACGACAATAACGTCAAACTCTAGTCAGCCAACCGTTATTGATTTACGTTAATCAACAGACTAATCATATATATATAGTCAATAAGTATCTCAATTATATTCCTTAATGAGATTTATCAAGTGGCGCACTATTGTGGAGGACACCTACTCCAACAATCTCCCACTTGTCTAACACAAGTGTGCGTCACCAATTATCTTGTCTCTTTAACACATCTCCCACTCAACGCAAGGTGTCTTTCAGGTCGCACTTGCGATTGATTATATCTAGAGTGGTTTTCTCGATAGGGAGAGTAACTGTCTGACCGGAAAATCTACCATAGATCTCTTTCCGAGCGTGGCCACGCTTTTATAGTAACTTCTCCTCGAGTGGCCTAAAGATGTTTGTACCCAACGTGGGTGGACAATTCCTGTTGATTCATCTACTCCGTATGATGCAGATCACCATGATCCAGAAGATGTCCATCAGCCTCCTTTTACGGCACGACCTAGAACACTTCTTCTAACTGGTCACTATTCCACCGCTCTCAAAACCCCCTTTCGTCGTCTTCGTCTTCTTCTTCCATCGCTGCTCCTCCATCACTGTTCCTCCATCACCGGCCATCCTCACTGCTCCTCCATCACCGGCCTCACTGCTCCTCCATCGGTACTTGTCTGCTCCTTTAACTCCTCTATATCTTAATTTAGGGATTTTTTGCTTGGATTTTGATTTGTTATTTCAATTGTATAGTTCATTGCTTAGTTTTCATGTCCTTAATTTAGGGTTTTCCTTTTTTTAATCTAGGTGGTGTTATTGCTGCTATTGTTCGTAATTTAGGCGTGTTGTTGTTGTTGTTGCTAGTGTTCATTATTTTAGGCGTGTTGTTGTTGCTGCTAGTGTGGTACTTTTCTGTTCCTTTTGCTGCTAGTGTTCATTATTTGAGGACTTAATTGTCTGTTCATTCACTTGGCTGGACTTCTTTGTTTTTTTTTGGCATTTAATTTGATCAATTCGATCTATATTAATTGGACACTTTGAGGAATTAAGTTGGCTAGGTTTTGTTGTTTCCTTGAGTCTTCCTTAAGATGGGTATTGTCCGTCTTAAGCTTAAGACGATTCAAATATTACTAATAAAAACAAAACTTTTGATATTTCCTAGGCAATAAGTTTGGTAATTTCGTATGTATTTGACCGGTCTTAAGCTTAAGGCAGATAGTGACCGTCCTAAATGAGAATTTGTGTTAAACTATTGATCATAAAAAAATGCTACCTTATCTATTGTAGTAGTTAGCACCAATGTCTAAAAAATTGTCAACAAGTATATATCAGCCAGAAATGGTACGGTAAAATGAGAATCTGAACAAGGATGATAGATCTTTGGATTTATTACGTATTACACCTTCACCTTTTATCAGCTTGCCTTATCAATTGGTTGCTTATCTTAGGCCACTTAACTTTGCATGGTCATTGTATGGCGTAACTTTCCCGTGTCAGTCCACTCTGCCTGATAGATCTTGCATACGTGTAGTAGGCTTTTATCAGAATTTGTCTAACTCGAAGGGGTGTATCGCCACTTAATGACTTTATTAGCCAACTTTCATGGCACTGCAGTATTATCGTTAAACAATAACTCTCCGCTGCTCCAGTTTGAACCCAATTACATGTGGACCAAAATTATCGCTCCTACTTATAATTCTTTCGTTTTCACCATGTTTCTCTTACTATCTACGACACCAATTGGCCACATTAGCCTAGCTAATGCCAAAAATTGTTGTTTGCACAAGAAATGACCATCTTAAATGCTCCAGTTTTAACAAGACTTATATATTCTTTCTCAATCTACTATGCTTTTTTGGTATGATTGCTTAGTTTATTTCTTAATTTATCTCAATCTACCATGTTATATATGTGCTTTAATATGTATTATGCCAAAGCCCTTTAACTTATCTCAATCAAAACATAGTGTAATGAGAACTTGTTTGACATCTTATGCTTGTGAGTGTTCTATAGGCTTAATATTTTAATTTTTAGGTTAGCTCTCTTACGTATTATGTTAAATCTTTATGGAATGAGCTAGTAAGTTTTGATATTATCAGATTGTAATTTTCATAACATATTAGTGATCTTGTGAGTAGGTAATTAACGGAGATCTTGAATGGATCGTAAATTGATGGTTATTGATCGCTTGGACCCTATATATATCAGAGATTCTTGTATTTAAGACATTACTTAATACGTGAGCTCATCTTAATTACGATTTTCGTAAAATGTTCATTGAAACACTAATTACATAATTTGTGCATTAACGTTTTTTTTTTCAAAATACACCTATGTCATAGGTCTATAAGAATTTATGGTTATGAGGGGGCACAAGAAATTCCAGTAAAATGCCGCAATGGATAAAGCTTGATGTAAGTGCTTGTCGTGTTATATAATGTGTATGGTTTGGCTCCACACATACGTTTTTTGCGTAGACTTTGTTCACTACTTTATTGATAAGAATGTGTCATTTATACTCATGACATGTTGTTTTAGTGTGCCCGTCAACCAGGTATAACAGAATGTGGTTACTACATTATGCGGCACATGCTTGAGATCGTCACTAGTCCTAATTCGACGGGTTCTCTAAACGGTTTTTTTTTTGTTTTTCATTCATTGTTTAAAGTTAAGTCTTCATTGTATTTTTTGCCTTCGCCTTGTGATATTCACATCCTACTAAGTTGTACCGCCCCTCAAATGTATTGAGGTAATTCTTAATCACCACCGTACCCTCTGACTCATCCCATAGCGTCAAAATTTTTAGCCGCAGTGATGCACAATAATTTATTAGTTTTATTGTCTGGATAAAGCAATCTTCTTGACTTGCAGCTTTTTCAAGATACAACATCATTTTCACAAGACGAAATCGACGAGGTTCGGGATTTATGGGCGGATTATTTTCAAAATGCTTAGTAATATAATGCATTAGTTGTGAGATGATGGGTTTGGTTGTATAGATACAATATTTTGCTCACTAGTCAAATATGTAATATGTATTTGGTGGTTATTGATTTTGGATGCTTGTGGTTTTTGCTTAATGTACTGGTTCATGGTTTCATTAATGAAAGGCATGTTATTGGTTGATGAACCTGCTATTATTATTATTTTTTTTTAAAATAAATTTAATATGCATGAGACTTTTATTAAAACTGATGTCTATTTTTAGTAAAAGTCTGATGCACATATAGTGAATAGACATCAGACAAAATACAACCGATGTCTATTTTTTAATAGACATCAGACTTAAAACTGATGTATATGCATAAAGAATATACATGTGTCAATTGTGCATCAGTTGCAAATCCGATGCCTATTGAAGAAAATGTCTGATGTCTATGATGATTTTTGTAGTAGTGATCAACCAAAACCAATCGAAAACTCACCGACTCAGATAGACGGTCGCCAGTCAAAAGAATCGACTCATAGGAATAAGATAGAAGACCCTCCCACGACCTGGCATCAAATAATTGATTTAAGGGTCTCTACAAATGTCACTGTCCGACAGAGTATCATACAGTCTGTCTATGTAAACGACCAGTCATCTCCATGACCCCATGGCGCTGAACCAACCATCGATCGACTTACAATCTAGTCACTCCGATACGTCACCTCATTGAGAGACTAGGGACAAAATACTAAGTTCGTCCTATTCAGTTCAATAGGGTCCAACATTGTCTTACAATCTATTCGGATAAACAAAGTATTAAATTTAGTCAAACTAAATAAATAAGTTTATAATAAAACTCGAACAATGAATGCAATTATCATATATGGAATAATTAATACAACATTTAATTATTACATATTACATAATCTAAAGGAATTCTGGTACACGTCTCAATCCCATTGTGACGACATGACCATCATGCTTAGCCTTTGATAAAGGCTTGGTTAAAGGATCAGCAATGTTGTCATCTGTCCCAACCTTACAAATGTCAAGTTCCTTTCTGTCCACGTAATCTCTAATTACATGAGATTTCCTAAGTACATGTCTAGACTTGTTACTAGACTTGGGCTCTTTTGCCTGAAAAATAGCCCCACTGTTATCACAATAAATTGTGATAGGATATTTGGCAGTAGGGACTACTGTTAGTCCTTCCAAAAATTGCCGAATCCACACAGCTTCCTTTGCAGCTTCAGACGCTGCAAGGTACTCTGCTTCTGTTGTAGAATCCGCTGTAACGCTTTGCTTGAAACTCTTCCAGCAAACAGCTCCTCCATTCATCGTATAAACGTAGCCGGATTGGGATTTCATATCATCCCTATCTGTTTGGAAACTGGCATCTGTGTAACCTTTTACACGTAACTCAGTCTCGCCTCCAAACATTAAGAACGAATCCTTGGTCCTTCTCAAGTACTTAAGAATGTTCTTTACGGCTATCTAATGACTTTCACCTGGATTTGCTTGGTAACGACTTGTCATGCTCAAGGCATATGCAACATCGGGACGAGTGCACATCATAGCATACATGATTGATCCAACAACAGATGCGTAAGGGATCAATTTCATGCGTTCAATCTCCTCGGGTTTCGTAGGGCACTCTGATTTGCTCAAAGTGATCCCACTTCCCATAGGAAGAAAGCCTCTCTTAGAGTCTTTCATATTGAACCAATCAAAAATCTTATCAATATAAGTTTCTTGACTTAATGCTAGTATCCTTTTAGATCTATCCCTATATATCCGGATACCTAAGATGCGTTGGGCCTCTCCTAAGTCTTTCATTTGGAAATGAATCCCTAGCCACTCCTTCGCAGAAATGAGCATTGGAAAATCATTCCCAATGAGTAGTATGTCATCTACATACAAGACTAGAAAAGTTACTTTACTCCCACTAAACTTCAAGTATAAACATGATTCGTCGACACTTCGAGTGAAACCATTTTGTTTAATTACATGATCGAAACGATGATTCCAACTCCTGGATGCTTGTTTAAGACCATAAATGGATCTCTTAAGTTTGCATACCTTCTTAGGGTTTGATGGATCCACAAAACCTTCAGGTTGTGTCATGTACACTTCCTCTTCTAGAACCCCATTCAAGAAGGCCGCTAAGATAATCCTTATGGATCGAAGCATGGCGACTGGGGCGAAGGTTTCGTCATAGTGAAGACCATGAACTTGGGTGAAACCTTTTGCCACCAATCTAGCTTTGTAAACATCATTATGTTTAATTGTATAGCGATACAGATTAATTAATCCCTTAAATTGAACTAAGTTTATATTGTAAGTGAGAATTATATCTTATTGTAATATGATTAAATAAGATTCATTTTTAGTAATTTAATTGTTATATTACTAAGAATGCATGATGTTTATGAAACATTTGAGATAAGCTAAATTGGTTAATTATAATTACAAATTGTTGTAGATTATTTTAACCAAATATGAGATGACCCATTTTATTTATATGTAATTATAAAATGTGAATTAAAATGTTAAGTCTAATTTATTTGTTATGAAATTGCATTTAAATTGGTTAAATGCACATTTATAAGCAAAATTACATGTTACATGTCACATGTCACATATGTGACAAATGAGAAATTGCAAAAATAAAATGGACACCCTTGTTAATGGGTGCACCGGTTATGGGGAGGATAGTAGGGTGATTAGGCTTTGAGTGTTGTTCTAATTAAGAATTAGACATAATCATTCACTAGCCTAAACCTGTAACAACCCGGATTTTAAACAAAATAAATACCTTAATAATTAAATAATCCGTCAGAGTACAAAGATGAATAGGGTCAAGGTGGCGGAAGCACCTGACCAATCCGGATCGATACTCAAATCCAAAACTAAACTAATACATGATTAATAATTCTTAACTTAAATAAATTCCTAAATAAATCCAAAACTTCAGCTATAACCTTCACTCAGCTTTAGTGAAGTTATAGTAACTTCAGCTATAACCTTCACTCAGCTTTAGTGAAGTTATAGTAACTTCAGCTATAACTTTGGTTAAGCTTGTCAGGTTATAGTATCATCAACTATAACCTTCACTTAACTTCATCAAAGTTATAGTACTTTCAGCTATAACTTTCACTCAACTTTAGTGAAGTTATAGCACTTCAAGCTATAACTTTATACGTGCGAGGTTATAGTATCATCAACTATAACTCTCTTCCATCACGGGTTAGTCCTCTATAACAAATTCACCGAGGGGTCGACTCCACGGTACAAACCGCCATGTCACCACTACGAGTCTTGTTATAGTACACCGCACCATAACGTCACTTTCAAAGTTATAACTCAAATAGGTATAATTAGGGTAGCTTACATGCAAAGTTACAGCAACTTCAGCTATAACCTTAATGATATAAACCAAAACCCTAATTTCTCAACATAAGTAAAACCCTAGGTGATAAATCACCAAACCCTAGCCTCCATCTCAAGAGAGGCCACGACCAACATAAAACCCTAGGCCGCCACCATTGGTGCGCCTAGGCCGTTGCACACGACACCAAAACAACGCCACTAGGGTTGTATCGCGCAACCCTAGATGACACAAATAATATTATACAAAGGAACATATAATAAATACAATTAAATGCATATAATATTACACGCAATACAATTAAATCATTCATACACCATTATATCATGTAAATCATGCTTACTTTCTATAAACATAATTAAAGAAGAAAACCTAGTTACCTTTATTACGCAATAGAGACCACAAAATAACCATCATCTTCATAAAAACGCCATTAATAAAGTCCTACGCGAATCCTCCTCAAAAACGACCAAAGAAAGACATCTTCTTCTTATTCTTCTTATTTACCCATCAAATATATAAACCCTAAATGTAGGTCTAATCCCCATACAATCGAGTCCCTTAAAAATAATATGAATAGAAGATATTGTAGAAGTAAGAGCCAGGATTGTAAATATATAATTTATATTTGATTTGGATGAAAAAATTTGCATAACAATGAAGTCAAAGAGAGAAAATAACAATAGAGGAAGAAAGATAGTCATGGCGCACCAAACGGACGAATAAAAGGATTGAGCAACCTAGTTGCTTGCTTAGGGTTTCTTTTATAGATGATTAATAAGTGGGCTTTTGACCCATTAGCTCACAAGATGGAATATCCAATTACAAATCAGATTTAATATAATTAAAACGCTTGGAGAGTTTATATAGGAGAAGTAGCTATTAAATTAAAATAGTGAAATCGGGCACGGACATTTTAACCCATCCTAATTAGGTAAAAACGGAAAATAACAAAATATAAATCGCAAGCGTTAAATACGCATTAAATAATCAAACTCGCAAATTATTATTTTAATAATTTATTATAAAAACACGGGGTGTTACAATCCAACCCCCTAAAAAGAAGTTTCGTCCTCGAAACTTGAATTTTATAAAAGAAAGCCAAATAAAAGGGCAACAACTAGCTACAAACAAAACCCACAACTGCAGCACTCGCTGCGCACTCTGATTCCCACAAGGCTCTCTCACAAAGGCAAACTCATATTCCTTAAGTAGGACATCATTTACATAATCCACAACTCGCCAAATCCCAATAGGTTCATATCACTACAATCTAACCAAATTTGCAATCAATCTCATTCTAGTTTAAACCACAATCAACTTTATACCTTTCAATATCTTAATACAAATTCCACAACGACCATGATCATTGACATTCCACAAAAATTCATAGCTTAATCTATTTCCATAAGCACATCTCACTACTCAGGCAAACTGCAAGCTACCTCAATTCATCACATTTCAATTTCTTTAATACAATTTCATAACCTAACGCCTCAAATGGTTAGACTCCATCAATATCCATTATATAACAATGCATCCACAAATATCGCACATCAAAACACCACCAATTAATGATTTAGAAGCTTATCCTTAGATACCTCAAGGATAGATACATCAAAATCCTAATTGCGATTAGTACTCCAAATTATAATTCCAAATTTGAGATTCCATAAATCATAATTTTCCAATCATTTCCTTGAGTACCACAAAGTTATAACGAGACACAAACTTTCTGTAACAACCCGTAATTTGAAAGACCGAAATTATATTTGAAAAATAATATCTAGATATTTGATTAAACAAATATAATATCTAATAATATCTAAATATTTACCATAATATATTTATAAAACCCGAGTCAATCCCGTAACAACAAGTTCAAAACCCGACTCCCGTAATCCTCTATAATTACACGGCACACTTCCCCCTCTTACTCATAATTATCTTGTTCATTTTTTATTAAATCAACTTAATATCTAATAAGAACTTCTTTAAGTATCATAACGTTGTAGTTGGTTCTTGATCGTTCGCGGCAAAAATCGTCACAAACCTTCGTACTTGTGTCAAATCAGTCCACCTTATAATAACACGTATATTTCTAGAGTCTCATCTCCGCTCTTCATCTCCGTGTACGTTTCATTTTCAATTCCGACAAAATCGTTTTCAACACTTTAATTGTTGAAATCAAGTTTTAATTCTAATAATGTTATTTTTGTCATTTCTTATAGGAGAAGATTATGAAGACGAGTTTGGTGACTCGTATATTTTAGAAGAAGATTAGTAGACGGGTTTTTTTTAGTTCTTATTTTGGTGCTACTTGATTTTGTGCTAGCTAAGGTAACGATTCCGAGTTACTCGACGAATTAATGTCACATATGTTTTTATTGTTTTTGTTATGTTATTTTTATTTACGGTTTTAAGTAGTAACATGATAAGTTGTTATTATTATTATGTTGTATGAATTTTTAACATATTTAGTGTTTTTGACATGTTGGATGATTTGTTCATAATCATGATTTTTGTATGAATGATGGTTGAATTGGTTGTTAAAATGGATGGTTGTTAATTAAAACATGTTAGAAATAATTTTGGGTTGTTCTATGGTGGTGGCCGTGTATGGTGGCTGAAAAACCGACCCAAACCAGG
>JAIUZE010029654.1:0-15335 GCA_022085475.1 Heliosperma pusillum | reverse complement strand
ACAGCTGATGCGTAAGGGATCAATTTCATGCGTTCAATCTCCTCGGGTTTCGTAGGACACTCTGACTTGCTCAAAGTGATCCCACTTCCCATAGGAATAAAGCCTCTCTTAGAGTCTTTCATGTTGAACCGATCAAGAATCTTATCTATATAAGTCTCTTGACTTAATGCTAGTATCCTTTTAGATCTATCCCTATAGATCCGGATACCTAAGATGCGCTGGGCCTCTCCTAAGTCTGTCATTTGGAAATGTATTCCTAGCCACTCCTTAGGAGAAGGAGCATTGGAATATAATTCCCAATGAGTATAGCATCACATTACACGACTAGAAAAAGTTACTTCTCACACTAAACTTCGGTATTAAACACGGTTCCTCGGACACTTCGGTGAAACCATTTTGTTTAATTACATGATCGAAACGATGATTACCACCCTGGATGCTTGCTTAAGACCATAGATGGATCTCTTAAGTTTGCATACCTTCTTAGGGTTTGATGGATCCACAAAACCTTCAGGTTGTGTCATGTATACTTCCTCTTCTAGAATCCCATTCAAGAAGGCGGTTTTGACATCCATTTGCTAAATCTCATAATTATAAAATGCGGCAACCGCTAAGATAATCCTTATGGATCGAAGCATGGCGACTGGGGCGAAGGTTTCGTCATAGTGAAGAGCATGAACTTGGGTGAAACCTTTTGCCACCAATCTAGCTTTATAAACATCATTATGCTTGTCTATGCCACTTTTGATCTTATAGATCCACTTACACTGAAGAGGTCGTACCTCCTTAGGTAAATCAACCAAGTCCCATTCTTGATTGTCGTACATAGAATCCATTTCGGATTGCATGGCTCCTAGCCATAGCTTTGAGTGGGGACTAGAAATGGCTGCTTTGTAGGTAGTAGGTTCGTTACTTTCAAAAAGTAAAACATTATAGTCATCACCTTCCTCTATAATACCAAGGTATCTATCAGGTTGATGACTAATTCTGCTTGACCTCCTAGGTTACGAAGGAATAATGACCGTACCAGACGAAGAGGGAACGTTTTCCTCGTCGTCCTTTTCGGTTTGTGGCTCTTGGACTTCATCAAGTTCAAATTTTCTCCCACTCTGTTTTTTAGAAATAAAATCATTTTCTAAAAAGACTGCATCACGAGACACAAACACTTTGTCCTCGTGTTTATTGTAGAAGTAATAAGCACGTGATTCCTTTGGATATCCTACAAAAAGACATTTGTCAGATTTGGGTGAGAGTTTATCGTCAGACTTATTCTTAACAAAAGCCTCGCATCCCCAAATTCTCATAAACGACAAATAAGGGACTTTTCCTGTCCATATCTCATATGGAGTCTTGTTTGCCGCTTTAGTCGGGCTTCGATTTAGTGAAAAATATTGCAGATAAGATAGTCAAAACCCCAAAAATAATCAGGAAGCTCTGTAGACTCATCATTAGATAGAACCATAATCTAATTTAAAAGTTCGATTCTCCTTCGGAACACCGTTTAATTGAGGTGTGCAGGGGAGTCCATAACCACTGTGATACTATACCACAATCTTTCAGGTGTGAATCAAATTCAATGGTTCAAGTATTACACCACCACGATCGATTCGTAGGGTTTAATTTTTATTCAAATTGATTTTCTACTTCATTTTGAAATTCCTTGAACTTTTCAAAAGCATCACTTTTATGCCTCATCAAGTAGACATATCCATATCTACTCAAGTCGTAGGTAAAAGTAATGAAGTAGTGATAACCACCTCTAGCTCGGATAGTCATTGGACCGCATACATCCGTGTGTATAAGTCCTAATACTTCACTTGCTCGTGTCCCTTTTCCCGTAAAAGGAGCACGAGTCATCTTGCCTAGAAGACAAGATTCGCATACGCAATAAGATTCGTAATCGAATGGTTTGAGTACTTTAGATGAAACAAGTCTCTTTATGCGTCGTTCGTTTATGTGCCCTAAACGACAATGCCAAAGGTATGATTGATTAGGTTCACCTGTTCTGAGCTTCTTGTTTTCTACATGATAGACCTCTTTTGCAATATCTAGAACATAAATACCTCCAATAGAAATGGCCTCGTCATAAACCATTTCATTAAAAGCAAAAGTACAACCATTGTTCTTAATGCAAAAAGAAAATCCTTCCATGTCTAACACGGAAATGGAGATAATGTTCTTGGTAAGAGTTGGAACATAATAGCAATTATTTAAATACAACTCTAAACCATTAGGCAAAAGAAGAACGTAGGTGCCCACGGAAACTGCGGCTACCTTAGCCCCATTTCCATGCGTAGGTCAAGTCACCCTGGTAGTGCTTGCACGTCCCTCAGCACCGTACATGATTTACAAAGGTGAGAAAACCACAACCGGTATCAAATACCCAAGAAGAGGTACTAGCAAAGTTAATATCTATCATATAGAGTGATGAAAGAATTTTACCTGACGTTGTCACACAACCGTCTTTCTTGTCTTTCAAGTAATTGGGGCAATTGCGTTTCCAATGCCCTTTGCCATTACAATAATAGCAATCCGCCTCCGCGTGTTTGTTGACTTTGGGCTTGGCCTTATCAAAGACCTTGCCCTTTCCCTTGCCGGATTTCTTGAAAAGAGTCTTACCCTTTCCCTTGTCCTTCCTCACCCCAAGGTTCATGTTCTTCATTTTCATGGAAAGAACATCCTTGGGTTCACTCCCACTAGCTTCCATGTCCCTCTCAGCTTGGGTGAGAAGTGCATGGAGTTCATGGAAACTCTTGTCCATGCCATTCATGTTATAGTTCACCCTAAATTGGGTGAACTTAGGGGAGAGTGAATGAAGGATTTTACCCACCACCAAATTCTTTGGAATTTTGCACCCTAGACGCTCTAAGGTGTCCGCGTGCTCAAATCTGAGCACGTGGGGGGCCAACTTGGGCCCCTTGAAGTTTAGTATCAAAGAATTTAGTATCGCCTTCATAAGTGGACAATTTGAGGAGGCTTGCTAAACATCGAATGTGATCCTAGTTAATATCGCATATGCATGAGAGAGATCCATTAGAGTGAGGTGGGGAGGTCTGCACCAAATCAACGACATTCCTTGACGTATTAGCAACATTCAATAAAGGTCATTACTCGGCCCGAACCACCGCGGCGATCTAGGCGCGGGCGGTGGGGGGCTCTTCGACCAAGTTAGGACGCACTGTTATCGGATAACGCGGCGCTCTTGCTCGTTGATCCCATCCAACGAAGTTACTTCCGTCATCCTTAAGGACACACGTCTGAGGACCCCCAAACCATGAGTCTCTACCCAAGGTTGCAACGTTTGATGATGTCGACATTATGCGAATATGGTAACTACAACAAAAAGAAATATATAAACATTCATTGTTAATTTACTTGAAAAACATTTTAACAAGTTAAGCATTCATATAATGACCTATCACTAAATTATATAAATGATTCCAAGACCCATCTATAAATAAAAATAGTCATCGCATGCTACTTTTATCTAGAAATGGTAAGTCGTTACTTGACTAATTCTACCCTTAGAACTCTTGGTTGACGGATTTCAACTAAATCCATCTCCTAGTCCCAAGATAACGCTTATCTTGTTGAGTCCAATCCAATTTTAGCTTGTGATCGTATCACCCTACTTACCCGAGGTAAAAAGGGACCCACGAGCGTGGTAGCCCTAATGAACACGGGATTCATAGGTGTTATTAATTGGTAAGGCTAATCTCAATTTTTAAACATGTGAGAGATCTTGTCAATTTAGTTATTCATTCCCTATAAGTGAACTAAGTCGGTGAATTTGTGAATAACGTTGAATTGACAATAACGGTAAATAACCTGCATGGTGACGATGTTTGGCATGACGGAAAATAAAGCAAGCAATCAAGCAACAATAAAATCCTAGTAGTGGCCACTAGATAATAAAAATTAACTAGATAGTTACAAATTCGGAACCACTCCTTGGTCCCTTGCCTCTTCACTTGGAACCACATTCAAAAATTGGCACCGTCTTGAAGGAGTCACCGGTCTTCATAAAAATAATTACAAATATAGAAATATACAAATTCCTATTATACATTTATTCTATAAAATAAAATTATTAAATTATACAACCCGGCGATACGAGATCGCAATAAAATTACAACCAAACCGTTATTCCCTTACATTACGGGTAATAACGATTAAAAACAACTAGGCCATACTAGGTACAAAAATTGCATAAATTATTAAATAAATGACATTCATTCATTCAACCATAAATTAAATAAATTGCTGCAAAATTCATGCCAAAATCGTCCTAGATTCAATTCATGCTCATTGTAGCTCGATTTTTTCGGGATTTATTGATTTTTAACCATTAAAAATCACTATCAACATTTAAATCGCATTTAAATTCAAACTAATTAACTAAACTGATTTAGAACTCAAAATTAGTCACTACTATTTTTGTTGGTCATTAATTAGATCGATTTGATTTCATTTGCTAAATATTACGGTTTAATCATAACAATTATGAAATAAAACCAAAATAAAATATAAACATCATAAAATTTGAAACCAAAAAATTTTGTACATTCTGGAAACTTTCCAGGAACTATAAAAATAAAAAACATTTGCCCAAAGATTTAAATTAATTTTATGAACAAATAGCTTTGTATTTAATGGTTTTATCAAATAAAAACATTAGATATAGTAAAACAGTGAAACAAATTATGAAATTTCACCAAGAGTATCAACATCAGAATTTTAAATGTAAAAAAAAATTTCAAGACCATAAATGGACGTTTCAATTTTATGAACATTATAATCTCATATTATCGACTTTTATCGTATAAAAATCAATAAACATGCAATACATAATTAAAAGTCACGAAATTTTACATAAAATATTTAAGAAATGCATGTGAGATCATATTAAAATTTCATGGCCAGAATCAACATGAAACTATTTTTATTTAACTTTTAACTCATAAAATGCATGTTAACTCGGTTTAAACGCCAAAAATCAAAATAAATAGCAAATTAATCCCTAAAATCACGAAATTTGACCACAAATATTTTGAGGTCAGTAGGTATACATGAACCAAAATTTTTTTGTCAGAATCGTATTTTAACTCAAAATCATTGAGTATTAGTTATGTTATAACTTTAATAAAAAGTTCCAAAATGAACACATGCATGCTACAAGTAGCTCTGATAACCATTGAAAGTCCATAGACTTAATTAGAATCCTCTAATTAGTTGCTAAATTACTTGTTAATTTAGTATTAATGATCTATGTAACATGCATGCAAATATAAAGACATTTATATAAGAGAAGAAATTTCCTCACATTGGTATGGAAAATATAAGGGCACAACAAGAACTCCTTCTTGTTGTTCTTGAGCTACAAATATGGATGAACACAAACAATCTCCAAAGTAGAAGATCTCCTCTTAGTTGCACCAAGATGAACCAAACAATCTACCCTTATTATTAACTAGATAATAAGATAGATAATATAGTACTAATATTAGACTATATTACTACACTAGTAATACTTAGGAAATATTAGTATATGAGAGTTGTAGTGAGAAGATTAGTTTTGAGAGATGAATGATAAAATAAGCAAGAATGAAGAAGTAAATAATTTGAACAACAATTGCTCAATTTATAGCCATGATGGCCGGCCTTACCATCACCAAAGAGTGATATTTTCTTCTTATTTTATTGCCATGCAAAGTGGTAATGTGTTGTAGTGAATAAAATGATATCATGTTTACTATTCATGTCATAAGCATATGTTGCTTGTGAGTATGAATATGAACAAACATCATCACCATTGACTTCACCATAACTGGCCATGTGAGCCTCAATTTGATCCATTTTGATTTTTGATATTTGTCCCACAAATACTTATTAATCATATGCTTAATTATCTTGTATAATTAATTGTTAATTTGATCATATAACAATTATATGACACAAATAAATGAATAATATGTACTTAACATTTTAAGTAATATTCTACCATTATATAAATATATAATGGGTCCCACAATGCTTAGTTAATTTATTTTACAACTCCTTGTAAATATAATTAACTAATTACCTCTATCTCAAAACCTCAACTAATTTAGTAATTTAACGATTAATTACTAAGTTAAATATTATTTAATCGTATTAAAATAAGATATAAATTTATTAGTCAATTATCGCATAATTGAAAAATAAACTTAATTGAATTTGAGTTCTTAACTCAATTTCTAACAATTAACTCTCATACATATCGAATATATGTAATGTACTAATTAACTGTATCGTATACAAATAATTAGTTACTATTTGGATTTCATCCTGTAGGTGTGACCGAAAGGGATCAGTTGATCACCGCCGTCATACGACAATAACGTCAAACTCTAGTCAGCCAACCGTTATTGATTTACGTTAATCAACTGACTAATCATATATATAGTCAATAAATATCCCAATTATATTCCATAATAAGATTTATTATGTGGCGCACTATTGTGGAGGACACCTACTCCAACAGTTCATGGGCTATGAGAGGATGCAAGCTCAGTATAAGAAAATTTGGGATCAAATATCCACTCACCCTCTTGTAGCCACTAAATTCTTTTGCCCAACCACCCTCCATGCCTTAGGCATGTTATACTTGACAAGGGACATGCTAGCTAAAGTAGGGCTAGAGGCTTATCTCGAGCCAAACTCCTGGGATTACACCTATAGGAGTTTCGCATACGAGTTTCTAGCAACCTTGTCGGAGTTGGATGTGCTCGAAGGTGAGGAGAAAGCCTACCGATTCCGATTGAACCAAACTTGGCATGAAGGCCCAACTTCCGAAATCCGTCAAATCCTAAAAATCACCAAGCAACCCGTAGACATTAGATGCCCAAGGGGCAAAATGCACCAGATGTGGGGTAACATTGCCGATGACCATGGCCCGTCTAAGGATGCCAAACTGTCAGTCATCACCCACCCCGTACTCCGCCTAATTACTAGGTTCCTTACCACCATTTTCAACTCCGCGGGAGAACCCACCAAAGTGCCGGAGAAGATCCGGCTATGTTTGTGGACTATGCTTCCGGAGGGGGTAGGGATCCCGGATTGGGCCGATTTGTTTTTGAGAGCTTGCATCAAGCATAGGCAAAAATCGGCAAGGGCAAGCATCCATTGTGGGGGGTGATTTCTTTCTTGGTAAGGCATTATGAGGGGGGCATCGGTAATGATCAAGCGGTGAACATTTGTAGGGGGTTGACGAGGTACAACCGTCTTGGGCTAGAGGAAGTGCATATGTTTAAGACTAGCAAGGAGCAACCCTTAAAAGGGTTTTGGTTGGGAAGTGACGGGCTAAGCTACATGAAGTTGCCTAGACCTCAAAACAATCCTTTACCTAGAGGACCCGCGACATGGGATTTTGTTTGTCCTAGGGAGGAAAGTTTGGGGGTAAGTAGTGCGGAAGAGGAGGAGGTAGAAGAAGTGCCTTTGAGGCAAAGGAGGGTAAGGAGAGAGGGTGGTGAGGGAAGTGAGCATTTGAGAGAGGAGATTGAGATCCTTGCAATTGAGCAAGGACCTTCCCAAACCACCAATTTTGAACAAGAACAACAACAACACCAACAACAACAACAACAACAACCACCACCATTCCATTTCCAATCACCATTCCCAAGCCACCATGATACCGACACCCCCATGTTTGATGCGGAGGGTCGTTCTAGCATACCCGTGGAGCCATGGCAACAACAAATGGCTAACTATTTTGCTAGCACCAATGACGTCTTGGCGCACATTAGTGGGAGGGTGGATGCCTCAAACACTTGGCAACAACTTCCAGGAGGTAGGCTTGAGACTTTGGATGATTGGCACAATGTTGTGGAGGAGAGGGAGAGATTGAGAGCGGAGGCCGAGAGGGCTCAAAGTGAGGAATGGAGGAGGATGCTAGACGGGCAAGAGGAAGCCTGCCTATGGAGAGAGCAACAAGATAAAAGATGGCGGGAACAAAATGATATGTGGGCCACCCAAAATGCTTGGAGGGAGCAAGCTACGAGCCACTTTAACGTTCAAAATGAGCGCCACCACACCTATCTTCAAGACTCCTATGAGGATGCGGTGGCACAAGAGGACGTCTATGGCTTAGCTAGCTCTCACTTTGGGATGTCCATGCAACAAAACCCGGACTACCCAACTCCGTACACCCAAGCAACCCTTTATGAAGGCATGGAGCGAAGAAGGCGGATTAGAGAAGCAAGGGAAAGGAGGAGAAACCGAGGAGGTGCCTCGGGTTCTTCTCATTTCGATAATTGATGAGGTAACATTTTTCTTCTCTCCTACAATGAGGACATTGTGTATTCCAAGTGTGGGGGAGAAGATTGTACATAGTTAGTTTGTTTTTGATGCATTGTAATTTTTTTTATGTCTTTATTTTGAAAAAAAAAAAAGAAAAAAAAAAGAAAAGAAAAGAAAAAAAATTGAAAATCCCGGCTAGGTGAAATCCCACAAGGGTGGGCACCTAGGCAAGATTGGGAAGGTGGCCGAGGACGGAATGAAAACCCGAAAGGGCATTCCGGGCAAAATGAAGAATCGAGTTGCGAGCCACCAATGAGAGGAAAGGAAAAGCTAAGGTGAAAACCTGAAAGGGCACCTTAGGCAAAATGAGGGATTTTAAAAAAAAAAAAAAAAAAAGAAAAAAATGAAAAAATGAAAAAAAAATTGAGCATAATTCTTCCTATGATGAGAATTTTTGGAGGAATAAAAAAGAAGTGATAAGGAGGAAATTTGGAAGGGGGCTAGCTTAGGATCCCATTTATTTTTATTTTTGAGTCACAAAACTTTGTTTCAAATTGGTGGATTGTTTTGGTGGTCGCTTGGTTGTGCAAATTGTGAAGTTTCGGGCCAACCAAGTAACCATGATTTGCATTAGTGGAGTAATAAGGGGGTGATATAAGGAGTGGATTTGTGTGAAGGTTGTTGAGAAAGACCATCTCGCTATGCCTTGGGATAAGGCAAAGATGGTCATACTACTTTATTGGGAGCTATAAGTAGGGAGGAGTTGATTTGAGTCGGAGTAGGTGGCATGTCGTGTCTTTAGTCTTGAGGGATGATATAAGGAGGGGGAGTGAGAGAAGAGTGTCACAAGAATTGAGTCTTTTTGTTTTGTTTTTGTCATTGGTGGATTGTTTAAGAGGGAGTATAAGAAGGGTGTAGTGAGGGAAGAGAGGTCAATACCTCCACACACACTTTGTTGGGCTCGTGTCATTTGTGCTAATCTCGAGTTTTACTCGGGACGAGTAAAAGTCCAAGTGTGGGGGTGTTTGACAACGTCAAATATTGTCGTGTCTAGTAGCAATTTTTAGAGTCTTTCGTTTTACTTTTTACGGGTCATTAGCTATGTTTTATGTTAATTTTAGTTTTTGTAATAATGTTAATATTTAGTATTTTAAGTCAATTTTGAGAGTCAAATCCCGAAAGTCAATGAAAGTCAAACCCGAAAACCCGAGACCCAAAAACCCGGAAATTGGAGTGGGCTAGCAATGAATCATCAAGGTATGAAGACCAAGCCCAATGGGTCAATGGAAGTCAAGGCGGGGTCTAATATCCTTGGGTCAACGAAAGTCAAGAAGGAAAACAAGGCAAAAATCCGGCAGTGCTCGACGCAGCCTTCGTCGTAGGACGCAGCCTGCGTCAGCACGACGCAGCCTGCGTCGTAGGACGCAGCCTGCGTCATTTCTCAGCACGGGTTTTTCTCATTTTCTCGTCTTGTCTTTTGGAAGCCCACCTTTTAAGGCCCCTAGGTTTGCGGACCAAGGGTATAAAAGAAGAATTCTGAAGAGAGAGAAGGGCATCAAGCATTCAACATACAACATCATATTTTCCTTAGAATTCTCTCTTTTTGTTCTTAAAAACTTTGGCTCTTGTAATGGGTTTTTGTTTAGAAATTGGTTGTATTATGAAGACTATGGGTAGCTAATCTTCTTTTGCTAAGTGTAATTTGAACAAGTTCTTCCCTTTTAGCATTGTAAGGCCTTTTAATCCTTCCTTCTCTATTTAATTCCATTTTCCTATGTTTGAATTTCATTGTTGAATGAATTGTTGTTAAGGCTAACCATCTTAGTAATTGTTTGTTTGATTAAATTGCTTTGTCTTGATGAATTTGGTTGATTTGTCTTGATATTTGTTGAAGTAACTTGAAAGATTGTAACTTTGGTTTAAAAGTTGGAACCTTTTGAGTGGAATTTGGATTATTGTGTATTTAGGACATGGTTTAATGTTTTATTACATGATTCTAGCATGTTTCTTTGGTTTTGTGCTTAAAGCTTGCATCTTTATTTATGCTTATGTTTTAATAAGTATGGGTTTAGTTGTATTGGGTCATTTATGGATGGTTTAATTCATGGTGGCTAATTCTTAGAAGTTTGCAATAGATAATTAGAGAAGGGAGGAAATGAGGGGTCTTTACTTTGTTAATTGTGGGGGAACTTGGGAAAATTGCACTAAGTTGTTTCTCCTTATTTGAATCTTTGAGTATTTAGTTAGTGTTGGTGATTTTTTTAGGCTTGATAATCTTTTCTCATGAAAAACTCTCTTCCTATTTGTTATCTACATGTTTACCATTGTGAATATCATTGTTTGTAAGTAATTCAAGTCTTTGTTTCAATTAGTGTTTGAATTTGTGGTTAGATTAATTGATTTGTTTAATCGGTTTTTAGCAAGAGTCTAGATTAGATTTTTAGCATTCATCACCTTCCCTTGGGTTCGATCCTTGTCTTACCCTTACTACCCTTTACTTAGGTTGGTTTGAGTCTAGATTTGGCTTTATAAATTGTTATTTGGCATAGCCAATTTGTGGAATTAACGACCCCGTAAAATAAGCTCGTCAGTACTGCAAGGTTATAAGTAGTTGAACCATAACCTTGGCAAGCTTAATATCGAAGATAAATATTTTATAGAAGCTTGCGGAGCTCAAAATGAAGAACTCAAGATTCGAATGAAGTAATGATCCACATACTGAAGATCTCCATGAAGATTTGTAGTATAGGTAGTCGTCCAATAACGGTATCTTTTACGAGTAATTTTGGGAAGTAGAGTTATAGCTATTTTAAGTATAACCTTACTTGGCAAGCTCAAGGTTATAAGTGGTTCTATTATAACCTTGGAGCTGCGAAAATTGGTGCGGCTGTTTTAATCTTTTAAAACTGTTTTGAGTAATGTTTTTATTAATCTTTTAAAGTGAAAGTATTTATAATAAATTGTAGTTTGTATTTGCCTAGTTTGAATATCATTGAGTATTATCTATTGATTAGTAAAAAAACTTATGAGTTGTCATGATATCTAGAGCTTCATATATGTTCAAACTTAAACCCTAAAATTATTCTATTTAGAGCCGTGATAAGCTATAGTTTACTCTTGTGATTAAGGCTTATGGGCCGTGATATTCAAGATAAGTCTATATGTCTTATTAGGGTTTAAATAGGGTACTAACCTAATATCTTTCTTGTTACACAAGGGAGGTATATGGTAATTAGAGTTTGTAAATTTAACCTAAAACCTTTCTTACTTCCTAAGATAGGTCATGGCTACTAGGGTTTATTCTAAATAACCTAGTTGGCTCTTCTACTATAAATACCTATGCATCCGATTCATTAAAATTAAGCTTTTCACGTTATATTATATACTTTGCATTAAGATAAATATTTTGAGTAACATCTTTATTTTGCAAAACTTGTTTTCGAAAAGCCGTACCTTTCTCGCTCTTTACTTTTGAAGAAACGTTATTGGATTATAGTGCTAGATTTGTTTCTTATAAGTTTAATTGTGTGAACATCAAGAACAAACAAAAACACTTTCTTATTTCTGTAAGAGTCGAGTATTTAACGATACTCAAATCTTGAGTTACAACTATAGTTAGTTGTACGAGTGTGTTGATAATTTTGTAATCTGTAGTAAGGTACTAAAATTATTAATCGAGAAATAGTGGACGTAGGTTTCAACGTGTGAAACTGAATCACTTCAAAAATCTCTTGTGTCTCTTGTCTCGTTATTTGTTCTACCTATTTCATTATTTACTTACTCACTACAAGTTATTAGTTTGTTGAATTTAGTTAATAAATTCAACTACAATTACTTCACACGCTCATACGGACAATAAAAAAAGTAGGCATACTTTATTTATACTCAATTCACCCCCCCTCTTGAGTATTTTGGATCAATAGACTCTTCAAAGGAGTAATTCGTTGAGAGTGGGGAGGAGACAATACCTTGGAGATTGTTCAAGGCGGAGATGAGGAAGGAGTTTGTTCCCGAGTATGTGAGGGAAAAGCTGAGGGATGAGTTCGACTCTTTAAGGATGACTGAGGAGATGTCCGTGATCGATTACTACAATAAGTTCACGGAGTTGGCAAGCTATGCAGATGATATGCAGTGGAGCCAAAAAGCTCAACCTGATAAGTTTATGAAGGGGTTAGTCTTTAGGGTCATGAACAAGTTACCTGTAGGTGGCTTCTTACCTTAAGGAAGCATATGAGAAGGCTGGGCAAGCAGAACAGTTGGCTGAAATGACAAGAGAAGCAAAGGATGTAATGAATAGCAAGAGGAATGCAACTAGTGAAGGTGGAGGCAACCCTACCTTCAATAAGGGTAACTATTCTCAGGCCATCTCCTATTCTGGTGATGGTGGCTACAAAAGGGGACAAGAATCTAGAGGGAAAGGCGGTCGGGCTGTTAGCGAGACTTCCGGGGTGAGGTGTCATGGTTGTTGTGGCTTTGGCTACAAGAAATTCGTGTGTCCATCTTCAAGAGGGTGGGGGTTACCAACCTTCATTCCAGCGGAGCTATGCTCAGAGCATGGCTAGTAATCCGCATGCAAGTTCATGGAACCAACATGGGAACCAGATTATGACCGACGGTGGCTATAACCGCAATGGAGGGACCTACCAGCGGCAGAACAACAATAATTAGAACCAGAGTTCAGCATCGAAGACTGTGGTTTCTGCGAGCACAGTGCAAGGAAGTGGTCAGAAGAACAATGGCAAACTTTTCATGATGGATAAGGAAGCAGCAGAGGCGGATGCGCAGGGTGTCACCGATACATTTCTTGTTTATCGTGTCACATCTTTTGTTTTATTCGATTCGGGGGCGAACCATTCTTTTATTTCTAGGATTCATGCAATGTTGTTGGGGATTGGGAATAGTGAGTCTCTAAAAGATGAGGTGTTTATACCTTCTAGGGAGTCAATATCTTGTAATAACCTGTTTAAGGGTGTGTCTATGATGATGGGGGGGGGGGGGGTGGACTTTCCTGTTGACCTGTTTGAATTTCCTTTAGACGAATTTGAGATAATTGTCAGGATTGATTGATTGGGTAGATATAAGGCATATATAGATTGACATCACAAGAAGGTGTCTTTAAGGGGTCCAAAAGGGGTTAAAGAGGTGTACCGAGGGTTCGTTGTGAAGGCTAAGGTGAAGTTGATTGCGGTCATTACCTTGAAGACGTACCTGAGGAAGGGCTACCAATTGATCTTGTGTCATGTGAGAGATACCAGAGTAGAGGAGCCGACGGCATACCAGATTGATATGGTGAGTGAGTTTGATTATGTCTTTCCAGATGAGATACTAGGATTACCACCGAGGAAGGAAATTGATTTCAGCATGGAATTGAAGCCAGGTACGGGACTCATTTCTAAGGCTCCGTATTGCATGGGACCGAAGGAGCTTGAAGAGTTAAAGAAACAGTTGATTGAGCTACTGGACAAAGGGTACATAAGACCTAGTGTATCGCCGTGGGGTACGCCAGTTCTGTTATTAAAGAAGAAGGATTTTAGTTTACGGTTTTGCATTGATTACTTGAGCTGAACCATGTGACGGTGAAGAATAGGTATCCATTACCTAGGATTGACGATTTTTTTGATCAGTTGAGTGAAGTTGAGGTATTTTCAAAGATAGATTTAAGATCGGGGTATCATCAGTTGAGGATAAAGGATATTGACATTCCGAAGAGGACGTTTCGTTCGAGGTATGGGCATTATGAGTACGTGGTGATGCCGTTTAGGTTGACTAATGCACCAGCGGTATTCATGGATCTTATGAAGCGGATCTTCAGGCCATATATGAACATGTTCGTGGTGGTGTTTATCGACGACATCTTGGTCTATTCTAAAACTAAGGAGGAGCATGCGAAGCATTTGAGGATCGTGTTGCAAACCTTAAGGGACAATCAGTTGTATGCTAAGTTGTCTAAGTGTGAGTTCTGGTTAGAGAAGGTGGCATTCTTGGGTCATGTGATTTCAAAGGAAGGAGTGATGGTAGATCTAAGCAAGATTGATGCGGTGTCTAACTGGGAGGCATCAAAGAATGTGGTAGAGGTGAGACGTTTCTTAGGTTAGGCTGGGTACTACAGGAGGTTCGTCAAAGACTTTTCGAGGATAGCTAGACCTATGACGACTTTGATGAGGAAAGAGAACAAGTTTGCAGGGATGAGAACTGTGAGACGATGTTCCAAACCTTAAAGGAGCGCTTGACCAACATTTCTGTTTTGGCATAACCTGAGGGGAGTGAGAACTTTGAGGTGTATACGGATGCATCGAACTATTGAGTTGAAGATTTGACGGCATTATTTGTATGGAGCCAGCTTTAAGGTGTTTTCAGACCATAAGAGCCTTAAGTACATCTATACGTACAAAGAGTTGAATATGAGGTACCGGCGGTGGATCTAACTGATTGGAGATTATGATATGGAGATTATCTACCATGAGGGGAAGGCAAATGTTGTTGCTGATGCCTTAAGCCGGAAGAGTGTACATTCCTTGTGCACTGCGATGTCTTTGATGCAGTTGAGAGATGAAGTAGCGAAAATGGGGATCCGTGTGATTCAAAAGAGGGATGCTACTAGTGACTTGATGATCGAGCCGGGATTATATGATGACATTAGGAGCAAGCAAGTGGAGGATCCTAAAATTCAGTTGTGGAAGAAAGGGGTAGAGAAGGGTACTACTCCTAGGTTTTCAATTCATGCAGATGGGAGTGTCAGATTTAAAGGCCGATGGTGTGTGGCGAATGATCTGGAGTTGGAGAAGATAATTTTGACTGATGCTTACTGTACTCCCTATTCGGTTCATCCAGGTAGAGATAAGCTATACAAATATTTGAAGAAGACTTTCTAATTGCCGGGGATAAAGAAGGAGGTTGCTGATTTTGTTGCGAGATGTTTGACCTATCAGCGAGTCAAAGGGGAGCAGAGGAGAGCGCATGGTAAGATTCAGTTGTTCGAGGTTCCAGAATAGAAATGGGAGTCTATATCCATGGAATTTGTGGTGGGACTTCTTAGATCGCAGAGAGGGAACAACATG
>JAIUZE010029649.1:0-20084 GCA_022085475.1 Heliosperma pusillum | reverse complement strand
AAAAATAGATAAATTGATTTATGGTTGCATTGCACTATGTTTGGCAAAAGTTAAGTGAATCGAGATTTGTGGGACTAATGTCTTTGAGGTTTCGAGATTCAACTTTTGAGGATGAGAGGGTTCATTGTAAATAAGTTGGGGTAATGAATTTTGGAATAAATTGGATTAAAGGATTTCATAGTAAGTCCTTTACTTTGTGGTTGTTAGCGGTCTTGTTTCCTTAATTATAAATATTTTTAATGGTGATTTCCAAAAATAGTTTCGATGGACCTTAGAAGATTCGAATGGAATTTGAATAATTGGGAGTTGTTACTCGATGTGTCATGCTTATGAAGTATTTTGGTAGGAATCGGAGGATTGAAAATGTTGAGGATATAGTGCACTCTCTGGAGGACTAGATTCTGTTGCAATTAGTAGTGACGAGTTACAATCGACATTGGAAGTTTCATAGATGGAAGATAGTATTGTGGTTCATTCTTCTTTCTTCCTTTCCTATTTTTATTCGATTTATTCTTTCGAATATTCAGTTCCTTCTATCGAGTATCATTCCTCTTAGATATATTACTATAAGCTTTAGTTAAAAATTTTAGGAATAGATAATAGAGTTATTATCCTTACTGTGAAGTTTTTGAATTAAAAGCTTTTAGAAATGTTTTATGATTTCAAGTATTTTACCGTCAAGGAGTGTTGAGACTTGTTATTGGAGACGTTCGATAACTAGTTTTCTCATTTATTGATGCGAAAATGTATCTTTTAATTCTTTGATTTGGACGACGAGGTTTTTGACGGCCGACGAGAACCTTCCGTTTCATTGATAAGACCCTGTATTTTTATTACAAGTATATTTTAACAGTTTTGAAATAGGCCTACATATATGTTACGTTCCTTCTTCTAAGTTTCGAGGACGAAACTTTTTAAAAGGAGGGGTGATTGTAACAACCCGAAAAGTACACGATTTTTCTAGTAAAAATATTTACTAACACTTTTCAGTAGAACTTAAGTTTTTAAAATAGGAATTTTTGTTCCGAGTCTTATTTTGAAATTCCGCGTTCGTATTTGGAATTTCTGAGAGATTTCATGAAAAGACCGTTTTTAGTCATCTTTGACTTTTCTTGACTTTTAAGTCGTCTTTGACTTTTCCTTGATTTTTTTAAAGTCGTCATTGACTTTTTCTTGACTTTTAAGTCGTCATAAACTTTTCTTGACTTTTAAGTCATCTTTGACTTTTCTCGACTTTACAGTCAACTTTGACTTCCGTTGACTTTTTCCCGACTCGCCTCATAAGTTGGAAGACCGAAATTTTATTTAAAAAAAATAATATTTTTGATTTATTTTTATTTAGATTTATTAAGATTTATCATAATTTAATATAATTATTTTGAATTTCTGGAATTTAAAGAATAAACTTTTCGTTTGTTAACCGAAACATCATTTAACTATTCCCGACTCATCGTAAATCCCGAAACAAACCCGAAACTCGACTTTGGCATGAGTCACACGCCCATGTCATCGTTTTCCACTCACTTGAGATATTTTAATTATTTCGATTAAACTAATACAAATATCTTAGATATTTGTTACTTTATCGATCCGTCAACGGAGATTTCGCAAATCGTTTACAAAACAGACCCGACAAGCCCCTAACCCACTCGGCTCTCCTCTCCTTTCCTCTCCTCTCTTAGACCTTGATATTTCATTACTTTTGATTACAATATCATAATATCTAGATATTATTTCACTTTATCGATCAGTTAACGAAAATTACGCAAAACGCTCGAAATCAGATCCGTCTTCTCACCATTCCCCACGGCTCCTAAGTCCTCTAATAGGACTAGATATTTGTCTTTCTTTTGATTATTAATAGCATAATCTCATGATATTTAGTTTAATTAACTTTATCGTTAATTATATTTAATCGTTTACCGTAAAATAATTATTAAACGCGAGTCAATTACGTAACAACAATTTCAAAACCCGACATTCCTTTGTGCCTATAATTACACGGCTCCCTCACCCTTCACTACTCACTAAAACAATGGTTCATTTGTCAACAATATACAAAATAAGATCAAAATATCACTTTCTTTAATCGTTCTTGAGCGTTCTTCGCGTTCTTCATCCGTTCTTCATCGTTCTTGAGCAAAACCTTCATAAAACCTTCATGTCTTAATTAAATCCGTCCTAACTTATATTTCTAGGACCTCCTCTTCGCTCCCCATCTTCAAGTACGTTTTATTTTAAATTCCGACAAAATCGTTTTCAACACTTTAATTATGAAAAATCAAGTTTTAAGTTCTAATAATGTTTTCTTGTCATTTCTTATAGGGGAAGATTTTGAAGACGAGTTTGGAGACTCGTATATTTTGGGTGAAGATTAGTAGGAGGGTTTCTTATTATATATATACTTCTTATTATTTTGGTGCTAATTGTTTTGCTAGCTAAGGTAACAATTCCGATTTACTCGACGGATATATGTTACATAGCCTTTGTTTTCTTTAGTTTTGGTTCATCTTTAGTTTTTATTCATATTATTATGATTTTATGATTTTTAGTTAGTAACATGATAAGTTGTTAATTTTATTATGTTGGAGGAATTTATAAATAAGTTAGTGTTCTTGTTATATTTTTATGATTTCTCCATGATAATGATTTTTGTATGATTGATGGTTGAATTGGATGTTTAATAATGGATGTTTAATAATGGATGTTGTTAATTAAAAACATGTTAGAATTGATGTGGAATTGGTGGTGGTTGAACCGTGAGGAAAGGCTGTGAACCGGACCCAAAACCAGCCGGTTCAGGCCGGTTCAGGCCCGGTCCAGGCCGGTCTGGGCTGGTTCATGGTGGGTCCGGGTTTTGATCTTTGGGTTGTGTCGATGTTTGATTGTTATGTTGTTGTTTTGACGGGTTTTAATTATGTTAAAGCATGCGGGAATTTTTAAGAAGCGGTTTTGGTAAAAGTTGGAAAAACAGCCAAATCAGCCCAAATAGGTCCGTGGGCCCAGTCCAGGCCCATATGGGGCCCGGCCCAACTCAGCCCGTGGGTCCCACTTTGGGACTTGTGACGGTTTTTGAGTTATCGTCATTTTTATCGTGTTTTGTAATAATTAGCAAGCGAGAAATATTAATAAGTAAAATATTTTAATTAAAAGGTTTTTCATTAAATTATTATTTCTCACATGTTAGAAATTATAAGACGAGATCGTAGTTTAATTGGATATCATTTAAGTCAAGCGGGGGTTTACGTAAGATTTAATAAATCACATGTTAGAAGTTTTAATAAAATAACATGTAATGAATATGTTGATTTTATGTCTATGTGATAAAGACTCTGTTTCTAGCCGGTTTGATCCAACGGGTTGGTCAAACTAAGATCTAGTCAGCCCCGATTTGACTGATGACCCGTCGCGGGACTCGGGTCGGGGATTTGTCTTCAAGTAAGGTAGTATTTAATTATTGAATTAGCCTTAGTAGATATGAGGCGATATGATATTTGAATATGATTTATATGCAATTAGTCACATGATAGGATGTATTTCCCGTGATTGTTTGATTATATGGTTGGTGTCGTGTTGACTAAGTACCCATAGAGAATTATGAGTAGATGGCGTCTTGACCATTCTAATTCTAAATGAGTATCTTGGACCATGACATTGATAGGCCCGTACTATCTTTAACGAGTATATAGTTCACTGCTTGATAGCTTTTGTGTCACGGCCTGGGGGGCTTATCTCCAAGTCGGGGCATGGCATCCTAAGAGTTCCGCTTTGGGAAGGGAGCCAGCTTAAGTACTAGCCATCTCTGCTTAGGGGGTCGCCTAGTAGAGTTTCTCATAGACGGGTATGTCATGGGACGGGGAATGGAATAGCTGTTGTCGCTAGGTCTGATCAGTCTAGGACTAGGATGTTTTCCTACCTTGTGGTATAGCCTCGAGTTAAAGAAGTCTTCTATTGACTGTCCTGAGAACTTATGCCTGTTTGTAGAGGTATTGGTCTTTCATGTTTGTATGATTCTATGAGTTCTAGAAGGTGAGATGAAAGACGGCTAAGATTGATGAGTTGGATTAACGATTGCAACTGATTACATTTCTTTACGTCGTTGAGTTAGGTTTTTGAGTGTATCAGGGCATGTACATGGTAAACCGCTGGCCAGGCGACAGCTTCCACTAACCTCGGGGTATAGTTAATCGGTTTCCCTTGGATAGCGTCATAGGTAGGCTAGAGGTAGTTATTTGTTTCAAACATGAAAAGCATATCATATATGTTAAGGTTTTGTATTTTCCATATACATTACTTTTATGTTATTCATGTTTTATTAAACTCGACATTTCGTGGCTGGGAGAACTCGGAGTTACTCCCCCCTGACTGTGGCTTCCGTGTTTATATTTAATGCGGTCGAACAGGTGGTGAATGCATATTTGGGTACATTGACGAGCTAGCGAGCGAAGTATTACCTTGGACCTATATTCGGTTCTTAGGATTGTATATTATTATACACTCCTTTTATTTCAGTATTTATACGGGAGATATGTCTCCCGTCTTGTATATTTCTTTTGTAGAATATTATTTCCGTTTTGTAATGACCCTTTTTATTTTATGACACCTTCGTCTGTATTATCATATTTCTTTTATGTATTTAAATAATTTTTTTTCTTTCCGCAAATTTGAGGGTGTCACATCCTAAATACACAATAATCCAAATTCCACTCAAAAGATTCCAACTTTTAAACCAAAGTTACAATCTTTAAAGTTGCTACAACAAATATCAAGACAAATCAACCAAATTCATCAAGACAAAGCAATTTAATCAAACAAACAATTCATTTAACAATGGAATTCAAACATAGGAAAATGGAATTAAATAGAGAAGGAAGGATTAAAAGGTCTTACAATGCTAAAAGGGAAGAACTTGTTCAAATTACACTAAGCAAAAGAAGATTAGCTACCCATAGTCTTCATAATACAACCAATTTCTAAACAAAAACCCATTACAAAAGCCAAACTTGAAGAACAAAAAGAGAGAATTCTAAGGAAAATATGATGTTGTATGTTGAATGCTTGATGCCCTTGTCTCTCTTCAGAAATCTTCTTTTATACCCTTGGTCCGCAAACCTAGGGGCCTTGAAAGATGGGCTTCCAAAAGACAAGACGAGAAAATGAGAAAAACCCGTGCTGAGAGATGACGCAGGCTGCGTCCTACGACGCAGGCTGCGTCGAGCACTGCCCAACTTTTGCCTTGTTTTTCCTTCTTGACTTTCGTTGACCCCATGGATATTGGCCCCGCCTTTACTTCCATTGACCCATTGGGCTTGGTCTTCAAACCTTGATGATTCCTTGCTAGCCCACTTCAAGTTCCGGGTTTTTGGGTCTCGGGTTTTCGGGTTTGACTTTTATTGACTTTCGGGATTTGACTCTCAAAATTGACTTTAAAATACTAAATACTAACATTATTACAAAAACTAAAATTAACATAAAACATAGCTAATGACCCGTAAAAAGTAGAACGAAAGATTCTAAAAATTACTACTAGACACGACAATATTTGACGTTGTCATGTTCCAACATGGTTGACCTCATCGATTTTGTTAGTGGAGCCATAAGAACGACTCGTTGAGCCTTGATACCCTCGACCTACCGTTTTAGACAAGAGTCTCTTTCCGATGTCGTCTTCGCTTCCGGTCCCTAGTACAGTTAAGTCTTCAAAAGACTTTATATTCTGGTATCTTAGGTAGTTTGCATAGTTGGCTCATAGATTTTCGACAAATGTTTCCACAAGAGTGGGCTCAGCTGGACGTTCGACTAATTGGATACTAGTCTTCCTCCACCTACTTAGGAAGTCGGTGAAACCTTCCTTCTCATTTTGAGTTAGGAACTCTAGAGTACACATGTTTACTTTAACTTCAGCATTCTCTGCGTATAGTTTGGTGAATTCAATTGAAGCAGCATCCCAAGTTGCAATATTCTTGTGATCTAGGGAATAGAGCCATTTCTTGGAAATTGTGTCGAGAGATAAAGGAAAGATCCTTAGGAACATCTCTGGTTTGATGCCTTTAGTATAATTATAATCCTTGAAAACACGGATGTGGTGCAAAGGGTTCTCATGCCCTTTGAATTTCGAGATGTCATTCATGTTGAAATAGGTTGGCAGTTGGGCATTTACCGCTTCATATTTGCAATTTTTCTCCTTATAGATGTCATCTCCCTTGATATACATTAGTTGTTCCTCCAAGTATAGGTGTCTCTTTTTCGCTCCAGTAACAACTGGTGGGGTATCGACTTCTGGTTGTCCCACGATGAGTGGAATGTTATCGTGCACACTAGGGTCGGGAATTTCTAAGGGAGGCAGCCTAATTTCTACAAAAATGATTCGACCCTCAATGGCATTGAGGTGAGGATAGGCTTGGGCTTGACTCGTTTGGAGACGAAGGAGCGCAACTAGGATTTGATCATTACCATTTGGCGCGGGTTGATGAACACTTGCTTGACTAGTTGCGGGCATCTTGAAAACAGGGCAAGAGACCGATGACAAATCAAAACACGATCGACCAATCTAGCACACTTAATCGAAAAGACTCGATTTGTGAAGTGGGAGTGTGCCACTGTATTTTAGTGAGTTTTGAGAATGACTGGTTTGGAATTGTTTGTCCTAGAAAACTGTAGTGTGGTTACAGGAGTGTTGACTCGAAGTAGAAAAATTATTTTGACTAGACACTCGTACAGATCTACTCATTTTAAAAAGGATCTTGATTTTGAAAATTTTGTCATGGTTTATTTGCAAAGGGGTGATCATGTAAGGGTTATACACATTTAAACAGGCAGAATAACGGTATGCCGAGTGCATTTAAAATGGTTTTGGCTTAGAAGGTGGGTTTCCATACCATGCAATCAAATCCAAGGTCTGTGGAGAGGTCCGCTCCAAACATGAGTATGGCCGGTTCCTAGTCCATTTCTTTGAATGATGAAAAGCGTTGGTGCTAACATGAGTACACACCGTCGTATGGCTAACGTCAATCGCTATCCATCCTTAGGCCCAGATAAGAATTTAGACCGTCCAAACAGGACAATTGGTCGAAAGGGTTAGGTTAGGCCTAGGAAGGCCGAATAAAATGACCTAGGAAGGTCGAGTAATAAGAACCGAAAACTCTCTCGTACATACTATTCCCTAACCTCGTTCAAGTTTCAACCTGGGTAACACGTAAGTGTATTATCCCCAGCGGAGTCGTCAAACTGTGAGACACTGATTTCGCAATCCTTTCCAGGCCGCGGTTGCACGGGGAACCATGGATGGAGAAACAAGGGACAAGTGTAGAAATACGCAATTGTGGAGTCGCCACCATTTTTCGTGGGAAGTCGGAACCGTTCGAATACTTTATGTCATCTAAAGACACAAAGTAATGACATGAACACTAAGAACTCGTTACCCTTAGCATTCTATCTCTAGAATGACTCTCGTGGATGCCAATGAACACGGATATTCACAGAGATCTGGAGTAAGGGGTGAGGGTACGTATTAGGAAGCTCTTTTGATAGAACACCTAATCCCAATGTTATCTTTCCAGAGTTCCCTTCTGTGTATGGTGCAAAGGTACTTTTCCTGGTTGGGTTTAATGGTATGCCTGGGAAGTATCCATGGGATTTAAGTATGTGGTTGACCACTAGGTTAGAGAATGGGTCGAAATATAGAGGTGGTAACTCAGTCTCTACAATATTCACACTATGAAATCATCCAAGCTCATATATTGGATTCGTAGCTACTTGATTGCTAGACATTTTCTCTATCACAGCCTTGATAGGTGACGAAGTGATCGTCAATACCTTTCCATCTAGAGGAAATTTGATCTTCTGGTGTAGGGTGGATGATACTAATTTAGAAGCGTGAATCCATAGCCTTCCCAGAAATATGTTAAAGGATGCTTCAATGTCTTCAATCTAGAAATCAACCTTTCGCTCGATTGGCCCAGTGGCTATGGTGAGATTGACTAGCCCTACTACCTTCCGTCGTGTCCTGTCGTATGCTCGAACACCTTGGTTGGTAAGAGTCGAATCCGTTTCCTTCATGTCTAGTTTACCTGCTGTCTTCAGTGGTAAGATATTGACTGCGGAGCCATCATCTACCAATGTCATGGGTATATTCTTCTTTGGGCACGTGATTGTGATATACAGAGCGAGGTTGTGACTAGCCCGAAAGGAGGTAAGTCTTCATCTGAGAAAGTAAATGGGTTGCTTAACTTTACTGAATCTTTGAAGACTAAGTTGACTATATCGTCGGGTGTAGAGTCGTGTGCTACATTTAGTTTTGCCAATGCTTGGAATAGAGCTTGGCGATGGGGACATTAACTTCCCACTAATTGCAAGACTGAAAGATCAGCTTTTGTCTTTTTTAGTTGCTTTAGTAGATGGTCAATAGATGGGCCCTCGCCATCATTTGGGGTGATGACAGTGGTATTAGTAATTGGACCATTAGTAGTAGGACTGTTCTGAGTGACATTATGATAAGGACGTCATGATCAAGTGAGATGGCCTATATCTTTATCTTCCCTATTTTGAGTTTGAGAATGTTTTGTGAGGTATTCATCCTCATCGTCATCGGCCCATATTTCTTTGATGGTATTGAGGTCTTGTAAACTGATGATTTCAGCTTCTAAAGTGATGACTCGTTCAACCAGCTTCTCACATGTTGTGATCACCTCTTGCATTGTAGATTTTTGGGATAGGATTGGAACTCGTGGTGCGCTTTCGTGGGGTGTAGTGCCCGGAATGCGTTGCAATGTCACAATGGTTTTGATGTAGGAATTAGTGGTGTAGTAAGAGTGTCGATCTCAGGGACGGTTGGTGTCTAGAAATGATCTAATAGTCTACTAAGTCTCTTGCAAAGTCACAATGTAAATTGGGTTTGGATTTGTTGGCTAAACTATATAACAGTAATTAAAAGCAAATAAAAACAACAAAAGGAGTCTAAGACTAGAAAGATTGGATTTTTATCAAATAAGAGGGAAAACTAGGGTGAGTGGGTTCATATAGGTAGTAAAGTCGAGTGAAAGAGCCGGGTCTAATAGTTGAAATGTCATCTAGGTTAGGAAAGTGAATTGAGGCTTTCGTTCTTACAATTCCTCCTCAAACCGACTCTAACTAGCTATCGCGTCACTAGATACGGCTTGCCAAGCTAGCGGTTCTACGAAAAACCACGACTTTCGATCTTATGGCATTCGAAACAAGCGAAAGAATCATGCAAACTCAAGTAGGCATTTCGTCAAACATGTTATAAGCATAGTATGGAGAGAAGACAATAATCAACTATTAACCCCAACAAGAACACATTAACTCATACTATAGCCCATAATCCCCCACATAACCCTATCAAGATTACTACTCACTCATATTCAAAGGAAATTCAATATTAACTAAGGATTGCAAAAGGAAATCAACAACAATAAACATTTTCTAATTAACAATGAAAAGATAACAAGAATTGAAATGAAAACTTAATTAAAGACAAGATTAAGTAAAGGAATTATACCAACTTGGAAGAAGATGAGAATTTTAATATAATAACCAAGATTTTGTCACAAATCTTTGAATACAAACAAATTCCAACACTAAACCAAGTTGCAATTACTAATTAACCGACTAATTAACTTAATTATGGAAGATTAATAAAAGATTAAAGGCTAATTCTATGAGAGTTTCAGATCTAGGGTTTCGTACCCTCTAATTACATAAGAGGGTCTATTTATAGGTTTACAAAATGGAGGAAGATGGGCTTCGAAAGGCTTCATGGACTGGCAAAGTGACGACTGTGAAATAGGTTTCACGGTCGTGAAACACGTCTCACGACCGTGAAACTCCAAGTCACGGTCGTGAGATTAGTGGCAGAGCAAGGTCTTCTTTCACGAACAAGTCACGACCGTGAAACACGTTTCACGACCGTGACTTAGCTTTCACGGCCGTGAAATGAGTTTCACGGCCGTGAGCTGAAATGCTCGATAAAACCAACTTCTTGGAAAGGCATCTCACGACCGTGAGATGCCTTTCACGCCCGTGAAATCTTTCTTGTCCCTCTTCCTTTGCTTGACTTTGTTACTTCCTTCCCGGTTTCGCTTGCCTTGACTCGGGAGGACTTTGGCGCATCGAGTAGGGCCCCCATGCGTATGTGGGGCCCTCAAGGTATGCCGTAGGTCCTCCCTGTGATTCACCTTCTTCTTTGTCGATCAAAACTAGGTAGAAATCGCCTCAAATGACGGTTTACCTACAAAAACACGATAAAAGCGAGAAATATGCTAGAAGAAGGTAAAACACGTAGAAAGGCTCTTAGGGAGCGTTAAAGGCAAGCAAAACGAAACAAAAAGGGGTGAAAATGTAGGGTGAAATGACACTATATCAAATATCCCCAAACCAAAACCTTACTCGTCCCGAGTAAGGATGAACAATAGTCAAGACCCTTAATTAACTACGCTAAACCTAACCGATACAAGGCAATTAACGAGCCTTGCTCCGTCCCTTCAACTCGCAATAAGGTACCCATGAGGTAGGATACCTTCTTGCAAGGCAAGTGGGGTCTTGTCAAAACTCCGATGCATTCTAGGCAATAAAGCACACAAAACATATGAGAATGGATCTACAAAAGCAAGTGGTAAAATGCCTCATCCACATGCCGGGATTCATCTAAAATGGAAAAATTTCAAGCATGCAAATTCCTATGTACTTACTAGTTTTACAAAGAACTAGGCCTAGAAAGATAGATATAAATCACCTCTTTATTGTGTAAAATTAGTATATTCGTTCATTATCACTAGAAAACTTTGTCAAAGGTGATAAGGCGGGATGGAAAGTGAGGGCCCCGTGGTGTTAGAAGACACTGTAGGATCGGAATTCCGCCTCTCACCTAAGTGAAAGGAAGGGCCGTCCCCTCTTAGCCAAATAATGTAGGAGTAATCATCAAAAAGGTAAGGAAACGAGATGTTTGAGTTCTTATTTGATTTATTTTTCTTTTCTTTTTGTTTTTGATGTTTTGCTTGATTTGGGTGCCTTTTGAAAGCAAGGTAGCCTTGCAAAAGGTGTGCGGCGGAGACCAACAATAGGCAATTGCTCGCCGTAGCGACATCGAGAGCGACCCCTTATGTATTGAGGGTACTCTAGAAGAGCCTAGAAGTCTCCATATGCACTACCTAAGCTAAGACTAAGGCAAAGATATGCAAAATTTCAAGCTTTTCTTTTCAATTGTGTTTGAACTCAATTTTTGAACTTGTGATGGAAAAATTTCTTTTTTGTCAAATGTATTGAAATGTGATGATTGGAAAATTACATGGACTCGAGAGTCACCTAGGAAAGCGTTCACCAAGGAATTTTCACACCATGGGGATGGTTAACATGGTAAATGCAAGCCCTTTACTAGGCTCTAGGAAACGGTGCGAAAATTATACTAAAAATACACATTAAAAGGTGTTTCAAAATCTATTTTAATAGGCAAAGTGCTAAGCAAAAAAAAATTATCTACAAGGGTCTATCCAAGCTTGTTCAATTTCCAAATTAGGCATTTTTAAAAAGTTCTCCTAAATGCAACTGTATGCCATGATCTAGAATTAAGAAACATATATACAACCTAATGCAAATGCTCTAGTGAACTACGTGACAATTAATCTAATGAAACCCCCTAACAACACATAAGTCACACAACCGCCAAATCATCAAAATCCACATCGCAATGATCAACAATTCCTCCAAACTCCTCATGCGATAAGAAGTAAAGAAAGAAAGAAGGGGAAGGAATAAGAACGATCATACCATGGCGGTCTTCTTAATCCCTTCTATAAGTCTCTTAAGCGATGTGTAGCGGACCTATGTATGGAGGTTAGAAGAAAAAGCAATGCAAATATGTACAAAGTAAGATATAAACAAGCTAATTTTTAGGATTTTTCAAGCTTTTTCAAAATTTTTTTGGATTTTTGAAGGATTTTAAATGCAAAATAAAACATGTTTTTGGATTTTTTTCAAATTTTTCGAACTATGAAAATAGTTTCCCATCCCCCACATAGGAAAAAACATTGTCCTCAATGTATGAAATGAGATTATTAAACATAAAGAAATACATGTTTTTGGATTTTTTAAATATTTTGAAAAATAATAACTTGTTTTTGGTTTTTTGATTTTTGAGAAGTATTGACAATATAAACAATATATACAAGAGGGTTAGTTATGCAAATGAACTAATTCTATATGAAATGCATGAACTAATCAATATTCCTAAAACTAAATGCAAAATGATATAATACAAAGTGCATGATCTAAGTAAATGCAAGCTAAACTATATGCTAATCTAAAGTCTCATTGCGGTGGTAATGTGCATAAATGCAATGCCCCTCATGGGGGTACCTCCAACAAGAAAGTCTAGATAAAAAGGAAAACAAGGTGGGCTATATCAGAGTCTCGTCGCGGCGGTAAAGTGCATAAATGCAATGCCCCTCATGGGGGTACCAACCACGGGAAAGTCCAAAAATGGCACCTAAAAGTGCAACTACGTGATGCATGAGAATTATCAAAATACAATGCATGTGGTTTGTCATTTTGGATTTTTCAAGAAGGAGCAAAAGATTGGTGTCAGATGGAATGGACACCCGCCTCCAATATTACCGAGGCCAACCAACACAACAATAAAAATTTACATGTTAAAAAAGCAATTCATATCAATCAAAGAGAGGAGAGAAGGAAACACACACTAGAGGGGAGGGGGTAGATGCTAAACAAGCCACCTAGACACCACTCCAACTCTTCCAATTATCAAACAAAACACAAAACCTCCTCAAAAGGTCCCCATATCATCCTCATTCTTATCCCCACCACAACCACCACACTCTTCCCGATCCCCGTGGTCTCCCCCGGTCTCCATGTCGCCTACCCCTCCCTGGTTTCCATGGTTGGGGAACAACACATCACGTTGTGCCCAGCTTGGCAAAAAACCATTCGGGTCAATGTACCCTTGGTTAGCCAGCAAGTAATAGTTGGGGTAGGAAGCATAATAATTGTTCACCCGGTCTTCATGCATGTTCAAATGCATGTTTTGCATGAGACCGGTCAGGTAGTCACTTTGGGGGGAGATGGTCTGGTTGGGCTGAACATACCCCTGGTACTCAAAGGGGTAGGGGGGAATATTCACAAAGCTAGGTGGGGGATATGGTGCTTGCAAATGTGGTAATGGAAAAGGGGGAACAGGCAGGGTTACGTGAGGTGCACTCTAACTCGCTGAAGGTCTGGGTCGGGGTCGAGGTTGCTGGGGAGACTCTCCCTCCTCCCTAGCGTCACTAGAAGAGGCTCTACCGCCTGCCATCGTCACTGGTAGCAGTTAGCTAGGTCGCCTATCTACGAGGTTGGTCCTTGGCACGAAAATCGGGAGTCTATGACAAGGTAGGTAAAAGGGGGTGGCATCCTTGATTACCCAAAGAAATCCCTTAGCCCGGTCAATCTTAATCCAATTTGAGTGGATTAGGGAAGTCTCGTCTAGAAGTGTCCCCCCGGTTAAAGCCTCATACGCCCCATCGCTATTGAAGTCGAGGTCAAAGTGCTTAGCTAGAAAAGTTACCAAACCCCCTATGACCACTGTCTGTTTACGCGCTACAGTGGTCTTTCCCAACTTCCTCCCCCTCCTAAAAATTTCATTCATAAGGGGAAAAGTGAAGGATTCCCTCGACCCTTGCACATTCATGTGCGATTCTAAGAGGGTCAGTCAAACTGGGTTAGGTTGTTCGGCTCTTGCCGAAAGAGGAAGGTACCTGACACTAACCTGTGCCAAAAACGGGGTACAGGGTGGTGAATTAAGAGGGCCGAATTCCGCCGAAAATCGGCCAAAACCCTCCCGGTCAAAGCCTCCCAAAGCGGACTCAAATTAAATCCCTTAGGCTCCTCGGAATCCCTTCTAGAAGGGATTTCTAACCCCAATATGGCAGCAAAATCATTCATGGGGACGACATGTGAAGTGTTGGCAAGACGGAAACTAAAACAAGGTTTACTTTCAGCATTCACGCAACTATCTAAACTATTCAAAAATTCAAGCGTGAGACTCCGGTAAAAGAGCTCATGCATAGAAAATAAAGTAGTCATACCTGTAGCCGCGAAAAAAGTCTGCATCTGTTCCATCAAGCCTAAACGACGTATGACGTCGTGGCATAGAAAGACGGTAGGCTCCATTTCCAACCCTTGAATTCCTTCAAAGGCTTGTCTATGAGCGTCCGTCTCAAAGACGACTTCCGGAAAATTCGAAAGTTGCTCAACCTCTAAGTCTTCATCCGGGTTTGGGTTGTTGGACCCGCTTCCCCTCCTTCTCTTTGTAGTCCTTGATGCTGCTGCCTTGCCTCTCCCTTGTCCCATCATTGTTGTTCAAAGAACACAAGCTTTTCAAAAAGAAAAATTGTTTTAAAAAAAGCTTCTAAAAAAGATTACAAACACTTGCTAAACCTTCAATTAACCCCTAAACCACTTTCTATTGAAGTAGAAAGCTTGAAAACTAACCCAAAAAATGGATCCCCAAATTCGGATTTTTGAAACCCTAGGTTTGAAAATTGATTTTTTTATTTTTTTGGTGTTTATAAGGTGAAAGAATGGTTCTTTTTGTGTTTATAATTGAAGTAGATGAGTTTTTGTAGCAACTTGGGGAAGATTTGAGGTGATTTGATTGAGTTTTGAGGGAGATTTGTGATTTTATAGTGAGATAAAGGTGTTAGGATGTGTGTTTGTGTGGTTGAATAAAAAAGATGAGGAAAGGGATAAGAAGGAAGAAAAAGAAAGGAAAGTCACGGTTAGATCACGGGTAAGAAGTTTCACGACCGTGAAGTAGAAGTCACAGGCGTGACTTGAGTTTCACGACCGTGAAACTGACTTCACGACCGTGAACTAACTGGCAGAGCAGGGTTAAGCTTTTAACGATACTTCACGACCGTGAAACAAGTTTCACGACCGTGAGATGTCTTTCACGGTCGTGAAGTGCTTTTCTCGTGATTTCAATTCCCTTGCTTCACACGCGTGTGAAGCCTCATTCACGACCGTGACTCGGCTAATTCGACCCTTTTGAACCAAAATTCTTCACTCTTGTTCGATTTATCGCTTCTTCATTATTGTTCCTCCATATCTCCTTCATTTCATGTTACAAAACAATCACAAACCACATTAAATCCCTCCCTTACACTCTCATTGACAAAAATTGCACCAAAAATTTACAAAATTAACTAAGTAATGGGAAATTGATTGAATTAATGATTCAATTGGCCAAACAAAAATTCGACCTCATTATCGTCAATTTAACCAATTTCCATGCAAACTAATATCTACCAATCATTAGTAAATGAGTTAGAAATATATACAAATTTGTGATTCTTGGGGGACTTCACAAAACCCGTTCTTGTTCAAGAATTAATGAAGGGTAGTCGGCTTGAGAAACAAAGCCTCGACTACCCCGATGAGAGAACCTTCCTTGTAGAGCTTGATTCGTTGCCCATTCACTTTGAATCTTTGGCCAGCTTTGCTTGCCAACTCGAAGTCTCCATATCTCTTTACCTCTGTGATCAAGAATGGTCCCTACCACCGGGATTTTAGCTTCCTGGGAAATAACTTGTACCTCGAGTTGAATAGAAGAACCTTGTCTCCACATTGGAGATCCCTTTTGAGGATCTTCTTGTCGTGAATGAGTTTGGTCTTCTCCTTGTAAGATTGGGCATTTTCATAAGATTTGAGGCGGAACTCCTCAAGCTCTTGTAATTGGAGTAATCTCTTGTCACCGCTCAGTTTTGCATCAAGATTTAGTTCTTTGATTGCTCAATATGCCTTGTATTCGAGCTCTATGGGCAAATGGCAAGACTTGCCATACACCAACTTATAAGGCGACATTCCAATAGGAGTTTTAAATGCCGTCCTATATGCCCATAGTGTGTCGTCGAGCTTTGAACTCCAATCTTTACGGTGCTTTGAGACCTTTTTTCAAGGATAGATTTGATTTCTTTGTTGGAGATTTCGACTAGCCCACTTGTTTGGGGATGATACCCCAAACCGGTACGATGATGAACACCATATTTAAGAAGTAGTGAGTCAAGTCGTTTTTCATGAAAGTGCTTGCCTCCATCACTTATTAAAGCTCTAGGTACTCCAAAACGGGGGAAGATGATTTTCTTTAGGAAATTGATGACAACTTTGGCATCGTTGGTAGGGGAAGCCACCGCCTCAACCCATTTGGACACGTAGTCTACGGCCACTAGAATGTACCTATTCCCTTTTGAAGAAATAAAGGGGCCTTGATAGTCTATTCCCCACACATCAAACACTTCCACCTCAAGAATCCCCCTTTGGGGCATCTCATTCCTCCAAGAGATGTTGCCGGTGCGTTGACAAGCATCTCAACATTGGACAAAGTGCTTAACATCTTGGAACATAGAGGGCCAAAAGAACCCGGATTGAAGTATTTTTGCAACGGTCTTGCTTGCCCCATGGTTCCCTCCATAAGGAGAGGAGTGGCATCCTTTCATGATATCTTCATACTCCCATTAAGGAACACATTTTCTATACATCCTATCACCACACTCCTTGAACAACAAAGGATCATCCCAAAAATATCTCTTAGCTTCAAACAAAAACCTCTTCTTTTGATTGTGGTTGATGCCCGGTGGAAGAACACCACCCACAATGTAGTTGGCAAAGTCCACAAACCAAGGTGCTTGATTTTGAATGGTTTCATTAATGGCAAAGAGAAAATCATCCGGGAATGAATCATTGATAGGCATGTCATCTTTACTTCCATTGTAGCATAGCCGGGACAAGTGGTCCGCCACCGCATTTTCCGCACCCTTCTTATCTCCTATCTCCAAATCAAATTCTTGTAAGAGAAGGATCCATCTAATGAAGCGGGGCTTAGCTTCTTTCTTGGCAAGCAAATATTTAAGTGCGGCATGGTCCGTATAAACAATGACTTTGGAGCCAATCAAATATGAACGGAACTTGTCAAGAGCATAAACAATAGCAAGAAGCTCTTTTTCCGTTGTTGCATATTTAACTTGTGCTTCATCAAGAGTCTTGCTAGAATAGTAGATGGCATGCAAAGCTTTGTCCTTCCGTTGGCCAAGAACCGCGCCAACAGCATAATCGCTTGCGTCGCACATCACTTCAAATGGCAATTCCCAATCCGGGGATTGCATGACCGGGGCCGAGATAAGAGCTTCCTTTATCCTAGAAAATGCCTCAACACACTCATTAGTTAAATGGAAAGGGGTATCCTTGAGGAGAAGTTGTGTAAGTGGTTTAGCAATTTTGGAGAAGTCCTTGATGAACCGGCGATAAAAGCCGGCATGACCAAGGAAGCTTCTCACCCCTTTGAGGTTTGAAGGTGGGGGTAATTGCTCAATCACTTCCACCTTAGCTCTATCAACTTGGATACCCTTTTCTGAGATGAGATGACCAAAAACTACCCCTTCATTTACCATGAAGTGGCATTTCTCCCAATTCAAAACAAGACTCACTTCTTCACATTTTTCCAACACCAAAGACAAGTTATGCAAGAAAAAATCAAAGTCTTTCCCATACACACTAAAATCATCCATAAAAACTTCCATGATAGATTCAATGTAATCGGAAAAAATGCTCATCATACATCGTTGGAATGTAGCCGGGGCATTGCAAAGGCCGAATGGCATTCTCCTATAGGCAAAAGTGCCATAACGGCATGTGAATGTGGTCTTAGATTGGTCAATTGGGTCGATTGGGATTTGGAAGAATCCCGAGTATCCATCTAAATAACAAAAATACTTGTTTGAGGCAAGTCTTTCTAGGAGTTGATCAATGAAGGGAAGGGGGAAATGATCTTTTCTTGTTGAGGCATTCAACCTCCTATAGTCTATCCACATTATCCATCCCGTCACTACCCTAGTAGGCACTAGTTCATCTTTATCATTCTTCACTACCATGGTGCCACCTTTCTTTGGCACCACCTGCACTGGGCTAACCCAATCGGAGTAAGAGATTAGGTAGATGATCCCGGCATCAAGTAGCTTCATGACTTCACCTTTGATTACCTCTGAAAGTCCATAGACCTTAATTAGACTTCTCTAATTATTTACTAAATTACTTTTTAATTTAGTTTATAATGATCTATGTAACATGCATGCAAATATAAAGATATTTATATAAGAGAAGAAATTTCCTCACATTGATGTGGAAAATATAAGGGCACAACAAGAACTCCTTCTTGTTGATCTTGAGATACAAATATGGTTGAACACAAATAATCTCCAAGGTAGAAGATCTCCTCTAAGTTGCACCAAGATTAACCCAAATAATCTACCCTTATTATTAACTAGATAATAAGATAGATATAATACTACTAATACTAGACTATATTACTACACTAGTAATACTTAGTAAATATTAGTATATGAGAGTTTTAGAGAGAGTTTTAGTTTTGAGAGATGTATGGAAAAATAAGAATGAACTTGTAAAGGAATGAACAACAATTGTTCTCCTTTTATAGCCAAGAGGGCCGGTTTTTTCATCATAAAATGGTGATGTTTTCTTCTTATTTTATTGCCATGTAAGGTGGTAATGTGTTGTAGTGAATAAAATGATATCATGTTAACTATTCATGTCATAAGCATATGTTGCTTGTGAGTATGAATAAGAACAACCATCATCACCATTTGACTTCACCATAACCGGCCATGTGAGCCTCAATTTGATCCATTTTGATTTTTGATATTTGTCCCACAAATACTTATTAATCATATGCTTAATTATCTTGTATAATTAAGTGTTAATTTGATCATATAACAATTATATGACACAAATAAATGAATAATATGTATTTAACATTTTAAGTAGTATTCTACCATTATATCAATATATAATGGGTCCCACAATGCTTAGTTAATTTATTTTACAACTCCTTGTAAATATAATTAACTAATTACCTCTATCTCAAAACCTCAACTAATTTAGTAATTTAACGATTAATTACTAAGTTAAATCTTATTTAATCGTCTTAAAATAAGATATAAATTTATTAGTCAATTATCGCATAATTGAAAAATAAACTTAATTGAATTTTGAGTTCTTAACTCAATTTCTAACAATTAACTCTCGTACATATCGAATATATGTAATGTACTAATTAACTGTATCATATACAAATAATTAGTTACTATTTGGATTTCATCCTTTAGGTGTGACCGAAAGGGATCAGTTGATCACCGCCGTCATACGACAATAACGTCAAACTCTAGTCAGCCAACCGTTATTGATTTACGTTAATCAACTGACTAATCATATATATAGTCCCAATAAATCTCCAATTATATTCCTTAATAGTGTCATTTAAATTGGCGCACATATTGTGAGGACACCTATGTCTCCAACAATCTCCCACTGTCCCTTACACAAGTGTGCGTCACCGATTCCTTGTCTCTTTATCACATCTCCCACTCAACGCAACGTGTCTTCCAGGTCGCACTTGCGATTGACAATATCTAGAGTGGTTTTATCGATAGGGAGGGTAGATGTCTGACCGGAAAATCTAACATAGATCTCTTTCCGAGCGTGGCCACGCATTTACAGTAACTACTCCTCGAGTGGCCTAAAGATGTTTTTACCCAACGTTGGTGGACAATTCCTGTTGATCCATCTACTCTGTATGATGCAGATCACCATGATCCAGAAGAAGTCCATCGGCCTCCTTTTACGGCACGACCTAGAACATCAACCAAAACCAATCGGAAACTGCACCGACTCAGATAGACGGTCGCCAGTCAAAAGAATCGACTTATCGGAATAAGATAGAAGACCCTGCCACGACCAGGCATCAAATAATTGATTTAAGGGTCTCTACAATGTCACTGTCCGACAGAGTGTCATACAGTCTGTCTATGTAAACGACCAGTCATCTCCATGACCCCATGGTGCTGAACCAACCATCGATCGACTTACAATCTAGTCATTTCGAGACTTCACCTCATTGAGTGACTAGGGACAAAATACTAAGTTCGTCCTATTCACTTGAATAGGGTTCAACAATCTATTCGGATAAACAAAGTATTAAATTTAGTCAAACTAAATAAAAGAGTTTA
>JAIUZE010029647.1:9921-40691 GCA_022085475.1 Heliosperma pusillum | reverse complement strand
CTAGACATGGGGAAAAGGGCGGGTCAGCCCGGCCCGGCCCGGCCCGACCCGGCCATCTGGCTATTATGACCCGGCCCGGCCCGGCCTGTTGCCAGACCCGTTCCAGCCCGCCCCTCCCCCCTGGCCGGGCCCGGGTCCATGATTATTAGCCCGGCCCGCTCCCCAGCCCGCCCTCCTGGCCGGCCCGGCCAGGCCCGTCCTTGGCCCGCCCCACCCAAATATAGCTGTTGGAGTTGAGTCCCAACGGCTATATGCCATTTTTCTTATTTTTTTAATTTTTTTTTTGTTTTTTCCCTACTTAATTTCCTATAAATACCCCCTAATTCTAACACTAATCCTCACACTTTCTCACTTCTCTATCTATTCTATTCTGCATTTTTACATATATCAATTTTCAAGTTTTTATAATAGTTACAATATAATTTTAATACTTACTATTATATAAAAATATAAAAATTATAATTATATAAAAAATGGAAGAGGGAAGAGATTATACTCCGGAAGAATTTGAAGCCATGTTTGCGTCTCAAGAGGGTAATAAATTTTTTTTTCAATTAGTGTTATTATTATATTTCAATTTCGATTTTTAATTAGTGTTATTATTTATTTTACTACAATTTTTTTTTGATTCACAATTTCACATATCTAATTATATTATTTTAATTTATTGTAGGTTCTAACCGTAATGAAGAAGTTGAACAAGGAGAAGAAGAAGAAGAAGCGGGTGGAAGTAAACCATCAGGAAAAGTGTCCTATGTATGGAAATATTACGAGAAAGTGCCCGTCCCAAATAAACCAAGGCATTTTCGTTGTGTATGCACGGTTTGCCGTGACATAAAAAAGATTATGAAATCTTATGCTTGGTCCATTGGAACCGGGTTTGGAAGTATGAGTCGGCACTTGAGGAACGACCATGGTATCACCGCAAGTGGTGTTGGTAGCCAAACTCAAACTCAACTAAGCGGTTTCATGAGTGAACAAGCCGGCGGAGGTAAGCCTTTCTTTTATTCCCAAAAAAATATGATTGATCATATGGCCACTTTTGTTAATCTTGAAGAGTTGCCTTTTACTTATGGTGAAAGTGTAAATTTGGAAAATTTTAATAGGCTTGCTTTACAACCGTCTTATTCTCATGTTAACCGTCACACTTTGAAAGATCGTACTATGGCACAATATAAAGAACAAAAAAAAGAATTGATTGCATATTTTGCTAATTTTGATGGTAGAGTAGCATTAACTAGTGACACATGGACTTCAAAACAAAATAATCCATTTATGTGTGTTACCGTCCATTGGATTGATAATGATTTTTTTCTACAAAAACGTATTATTGCTTTTGATATCATGGAAGAAAAACACACCGGTTATAACATTTATTTGCGTCTTAAGAAAACGTTAGATAAATTTAATTTGACTAAAAAGCTTTTCTCCATCTCTTTTGACAATGCATCGGCTAATACTAAATGTATTGATTATGTTCTTCAAATGGATGATTTATTGCTAAATGGTGATCTTGTGCATGTTAGGTGTTGTGCCCATATTATTAATTTGTCGGCTCAAGAAGGACTTGCTTTTTTAGCACCACTTTTAGAACCCATTAAAACTTGTATTAATTGGACTAGAAATGCTAGATCGATGAAAACACAATGGAAAACATTATGTGATAAACATGGGTTACGAAATAAACAATGGGGTACCGATTGTGCCACTAGGTGGAACTCGACATATAAATTGATTAAACAAGCTTTAAGGTATAAAAATGTTTTAACTGAGTTTTATAATAGTCACCAACGTGATGAAGATGCAATGATTGATAATAGTATGTGGACAATTGCCGCTAATGTTTGTAACTTATTAAAACCGTATTACAATGCCACCAACGTTTTTTCTCTTGTGTACGAGCCTAATGTGCATTTAGTTATACTTGAATGTTTAAAAATTGTTATTGCTTTTAAAACTGCTGAAAATGTTGAACCATGTTTAATACCAATTGTTGATGATATGAAAACAAAATGGGTAAAATATTTTACTTCTTTTCCATATATATATGGCGTAGCTTCCTTATTAGATCCATGTGTTAAACAAATAGGTTTAACTAATAGTTTACTCTTTTATTATGAAATGCTTAATATTATCGACTTTGATGTTGAAATATATGTCCAAAAATGTATTGATGTTTTACGTGAATTATGTAAGATTTATGCTAAGGATAAGGGGGAGTCTTCTTCTAGTAGTTCCGTAACTACAAAAAGCGCTCGTTTCGACGACCAACTTCATTCTATTTTATTTCGGAGAACCCAATCCTCATCGTCCTCCACTTCTACTCTCGCTACAAAAGAACTTGACGATTATTTAACGCATGGGGTTGATACTAATGATACGGATTTCAACATCCTTCTTTGGTGGAAAGCCCGTTCCATCCAATTCCCCTTACTATCAAAAATAGCTAGAGATGTGCTTGTTGTTCCCGCTTCTACGGTTGCGTCGGAATCCGCTTTTAGTGCAGGTGGAAGAGTTCTAGATGATAAAAGATCTCGTTTGGCTCCCCCAACCGTAAAGATGTGTGTGTGCAAAAGAGATTGGGATCTAGCCAAGATAAGACGTCAAGGGGCAAAGGAGTTCGACCCATTAGAAGCCGACGAGATAGTGGCTACCGATGCATCATCCGGGAACTAAAGATACACCTCCAATCCATAAAAAGGTAAGTCGGGTAAGTAAAGAACTACGTCGGCTTTGATTCTTTCGAGATACGTAGGCACCTTAATAATTATAATTTTTTTACTTAATATCAAATTAAATTAATTTGGTATTATTTGAAAGAGTTATATTCATTTTGATCAAGCCCTTTTTAAAAAAAAATTAAAAACCCATTATGTCTTTTATATTTTGTCTCTTACATTGTGTTCTTTATAGTATGTATTTTATAGTTTGTCTCTCCACGTCATGTAATATTTCAATTCGTAGTCATTTAATATGTAAGTCGTTTCTATTATGAAGGAAATGAGGAATGTATGCCATTTTAATTATGTAAGATTGTAAGTTACTAATTATTTAATTATCGTATTATGTAAGTCATGAGTATGTAAGGCGATTCTATTATGGAGGAATGTAAACCATTTTAATTATGTAAGCTACCAATTATCGTATTATTTTTTTTTCTTTTCTCCACATTTAAGTTCAAAAAAAAAAAAAATGAACTACTAAACTGGCCCGGCCCGGCCCGGAATAAACCCGCCCACCCCAACCCCACGGGCCAGGCCCGGGTCAACACTCAAAGAGCCCGGCCCGGCCCGGCTCAGCCCGCCCTCCCCAACGGGCCTGGCCCGGGTCAGACCAGGTGAACCCGGCCCGCCACCGGGTCAGCCCGGCCCGGCCCGAACCCGGCCCGGGTACCATGACTACTAATTCAAACAAACTACTGAAAACTTCATGAAATACATTTTGAAAAAGACTATAGCAACTTCCATAATTATTAACAATATTTATCTTATTATTACTCCCAACTTCCGCTCAATTGTTATCCTTTTATTTTGACACAAAACCAAGAAAAGAGTAGGGGATCATTTGTAGTTATACTTAGTGAATGACAAGTGGACACTAGGCCCATTGGTAGGTTAAATTACTCATAGAGAACCTTCCAGATATAGAAAAGACAACAATTGACTGAAACACCTTAAAAAAAATAAGACAATAATTAACCGGATGGAGTATTAATCATACATAAATCCATATTTTTAACCAGCAACTTTCTTAGTGGCGTATGCAGGGCTCGTCAAAGCTTAGGGACACCTCAACCCACCCGAGCCCGACCCGTGAGTTGGACCTATTTTTGCACGGTCCTGTCAACCCGTGTCAGGCCCAACCTGACCCGCCCCCACCACGGACCGTGCTCGGGCCCAACATATGACACCCGACCCACCCCAGATCCGCCTAAACCCTAACCCGCCCCTAGCCCACCCCTATAACCTACCCCGTGTCGTGCCCGAATCCACCTTCACTAGGCCCGTCCCGACCCATCCCCCTACCTGTGCTATATCCAGGTCCACCATCTCCGAGCCCAACCCGCCCGTCCCAAGCTCGCTCGTCCGTTCAACCAGCCTTAGGCGTATGTGAGAAGACTTACTTGTTACATTTTTTAGATCATCTCCGATAACTAAAAGATTCTGTATTTCTTTGACCCTCTCAATTTCTTTGACCCTCTCAAGTCTCACCTTTCATGTTGAAGATTGGGTTTGATTCCCATGGTTAAAATTGGGTTTGATTCCCATGGTTAACAATTTTTCCTTAACATTTCAGTTCTTTGTGTTTTTTTACCATAAAATTGACTTTTGCTTCAATTTTAATTATTAGTGTATAAACTTTAACCCCATTATGAGTATTCTAGAACTGCCACTATCCATTGTTTGTAGAACTCCAGTGCTTGAACTACAATCTAGTAGCTTTACATACTTTGGCACATCGGGCTTTAAATTAAAATAATTTTAATTAACAAACTGCTCCAATGGTTTAACCATTTACTACTAGCTTGAACAGACACACATATTATGCTTTCATATTGTATTTTTCATTTCCCTACCATAAGATCATAGCATTATAAATGAGGCCATTATTTAATCTAATAGTTTCATGGAGATATTAGCTCAAATTAAGCTATGGTTGAGTTACTAACTTATAATTCTTTAAAATTGCAACGAAGTCACCAAACCTAATAATTGGATTTCGCTCGATAACCGGAGATTATTTTTTAAGTACAACTGTTTTCCGCTAACAATAACTTATAAAGTTGTTTGATCCAACAAATTAACTTCGTCAATATAAAGAAGAAAAAATAAAAATAAAAATAGTTGGTCTCACTTGTGACGGGCAAGTGGGGGAGTAAGTATAATTGAAATAACTGAATAGCTGATGAGTACAGCCCAATCAAGTTTCAAATGGGCTGTTTCAGTAGTAGAATTTAATAGGTTTGTATAAAGACAGGCTGACCCATAGGGAGGGTTTCACATTTGGGTTTGGTTAGTTTGATGTAAGGCGGTTTTACACGAATATTGTTGTAAAACGAATATAAACACAGCTTTACTAGTGGATACAACTATACAAGTGACTACTAAAAAATCTACTTTACGAATTGGGTAAGAGCGAATCATACAAGTATTTGCCTTCACACTTTCACAATGATTTTTTTGTATACTTTCAGACCATGTACTTCTACTCTTCTAGCATGCTACCCTTATTCACCAGTGTCATGTAATAATTTTTTTTTTATGTTCAATCAAAATATTTTTTCACATGGAAGAAAAATTCTATTAAATGTACTTCCTCTGTTATAATCATTTATTTACCTTTGATTAAGATATCTCTCAAAAAAAGGTAAATAAATACGATTAATTAAGATGTAGATAATATTAGTAATTAAGAGGGGGATAGTTATTTGTTACTCGGGATATTATAGGAATCAGTTGCAACTCGGATGTAGTTGAGTCAAACTTTTTTTCCTTTTAATTCGTTTATATGAGATTGTTAGAGTTTGCAAGTAGAATGCGTGTATTTTTAATTATTTTTTTGGAATAAATCAGTATTGATTTTTTTGATGATTTAATTTAACCGGTTTGTATGTTCGTTAATTTGATTAATTATAATTGCTTCGTTAATTCGACTAATTTTGAAATTTCTTAAAAAAGAAGAGAGACATGGCACGTAGCTAGGCCTAGCTCGTATAATAATTTTATATTATATTATATGCAAGTAGACCAATATTATATTATATCGTATAATAATTTTACAAAACACCAATTTATATGCAAGTAGACCTTATTTGTTATCCTACAAGGCTACAACTTCATAACTGACATTCTAATCATTGAGCCACATGAAGATTAATGACTATTTAGATAATGAATATCTACTTAATGTAAAAGTCATTGTTACGTACGAGCATTATAAAATACTTTTTAATTACTAGTAATTATAATAATATAAGTAGACAATGATAATAATTCAAAAGTACGTTTCACATTGATATTTATTTTGTATTAAATGTACAATATACATGATATTGAAAATTAACTTTAGCTACCAATGTATTTCCGTAGCAAAAAACTAAAATTAGATATTAAATTTGCCACTCACTTTATGTTGTCTCTATATTAACTACGTACTTATATACTAATTTTCTTTGGTCTCCTAGGTAGCGACTAAATAGATTGTTCTGTTATATTGTGTCGACGTATATAGAGACAACTCTAGCCTAGCTAGGTACCGATAAACTTTCGTATCTAAAGACTTAAATTGGATACTAAATTTGCTACCTCCTTTATTTAGTCTCTAAAATAGAGACGTAATTAGCTATCAATATAGTTTGGTCTCCTATGTAGAGACTATATATATTTTGTCTCAACATTAGTCGCTAAGTTATATATTTAGCTACTGCGTTTCACTCAATTGCTAATTCAGTAGCTAAAGCATCATTCTCTTGTGGTACAAAATAATTAAGAAGGCATTATTAAAGCTTTAGGTTTAATCCATTGAAAAAGGAAACCAAAGCTAAAACCTTAATTCTTTAGGTTTACATCATAAATCATAAATTCATAATAAGCTAAAACCTTAATTCTTTAGGTTTACATCATAAATCATAAATTCATAATAAGCTAAAACCTTAATTCTTTGCCACTACTACTACAAGTACAATGTAAATAGCAAAAGGAGGTGATAATCCACACTCCTATATTACTACTAATCATAATAACTTATTTAAGAAGTAGCAAAGCTAGTAATAACGTATGCATTGCATGCATGGTTGTTTGACTTATTTGTTCATGCCGGTGGCGTTCTTCACGGCCTCAGCTGCTCCCTGTGCCGTGGCCATCACCTGTGCACCAGCCTGCATCACATTACCACATCGTCGAAATCATGTTAGAAACTACTTTATTGTTGATCGTTACACTAGTTTATTGTAAAATCGTTTTATACTTTTGTGCATTTTAGATCTCTTAGGCTAAATTTAATGATTTTTTCATATCGCCAGTGTACCTTTTAATTTATATTTAGTTTCAATGATTTTGATTTTAGTTATCGTAAGCTGTTTTATAAAAGACTAACTCGAAACTAGTAATGATCAAAAGAATGATGTTTTAAAATCGTACCCCTTGGACTGATTCCTTAGCAGATTGCATCATGTCACCGGCCTTGTCTGCCATCTGGTTGGTCTTCTCCTGAAAAGGATTTGAGTGTTAATTTTATTTAAACATACATTTTGGAGTATAATTTTGCACCAAATTATTTATATATCATCAAATAATTTAAGAGGAGTGACACTATATACTGCCGTTTTATCTAACGTCACTTAATCATATTAATTTATGAGAGAGTAAATAATAAGATATATCCATACTATTAAGTTGTATTTGAGTGACACTAATAAAACAGTAATCAATGCCCTAATTAACTACCATGAAATAATGTTTGTAACATTTTACGTTAAGTGGTTATTATTCTTGAATCTTGTACATGCATATTTATATGACATGCCCAACACCGTAACAATACATGAGATTTGAACTCAAATCATGAGTACATACAACGATTTTAGACATAAAACCAATTTGTACATTTATTATGACAACAGCCTAACCCAAAACTCACGAAATTTAAGCGAAAAAACAAATATCAAGTAGAGCGACGAATATATATACCTGGGTTTGGCCTTTGGCCTGGCCGGCATTGTAGCTAGCGCTCTGGGAGTTGTTCATTTTCGAGATGTTTTGTGTATAAAAGGTAACAAAGTTGATGAATTAGTTAACTTGATGATTCTCAAATTCAGAATATGATGAAAATAAAGCAATTTAGAGGTCATATTTATAGTGTTATTAAAGGGATCATCTATGAATGAAGGTAACAAATGTCTTGCAATACGTAAAATTATTAGGACCATGCCTTGTTAATCGCAAGATATTGACTTATTTTGTTAATATATGCATGAGAAAGATTGTGAGCCATACGTACACTTGCTTGGTTCTATCTTTTAGGGCCCCAATTCAATATGAGACACTAATGTTTTCTTGATTTACCATGGCCGACGTGCTATTGTACGAATAACTATTATCTTTTTATTTTTTTAGTGAAGAAAAATTGATTATCATAGTGATTATCATAGTGATTATCAGTTGGTCTTGCTTCAGACGGACCATTTTGGTCTGAAGCAATAAGACGAGATTTTGTAACCAATTTACAGTTAGATGTAATCACTATTGAAAACAAGTTGATATAAACTGTGGTTACATTTTATAAAAAAGTGGCAACATAATCCCGTCTTATTTTTCAGACGGAAATGTTCCGTCTAAAATAAGAATTTGTGAGTGATTATTGGATCTTATCCAATTAAATCAAGCAATTTAATGAGGTTCGACTAGTGGAATTATGGGTGAGGGGAGTAAAATAAAGAAAAAAGGATACATAGTAGATTATTAGGTATTGCAACGCTTTTATCCCGGTAAGAGAGAGTAGGTAGTTTATCTAATGTACAATAACTAGTGGTGTAATTTATGCTATGAGCTTACTATAAAGTTTTTAAGTTTGTTTACTTAAATATTATGCTAATTTTTTTTAATATAACTCAAAAATATTATATATAAGTTCAGTTAAATTGAGTTTTAACTTTTGACTTTTGACGTCATCATAAAATGAAAATATAACTTATAAATTTTTAAAAATTCAGAAAAAATACACATAAACTCGGATATATATTAGGTCTGATGTAGTATATCAAATTTATATTCTTTTTCCCGGGAGTATGGACATATGTCTTGTATGTAATGATGGGGCGTGCATGTGTATCAAAACTCAAAAGCTGTATTCGCCATGGCACTACATGAACGAAACAACGTATTTACTGACCAATTATTACCGATAGCGGCTAACATCGGTCCTTAAAAAGTATCAGCTTCCAACAACTAGGGTAAATTTCGCATTAGAGCCACCTCATAAGTCCTAACTGCATAACCAGTACGAGTAATTCTTAAATGTCTAACATTATCATTCTTATATTTTATTTTTAGTGTATTAATATTAATAACTTTTGTTGAAAAATATAGGCGTATAGCGTTGAGCAAAGCCGAGCCGATACCTAGCTCGACTAATTAAATGTGAGATCGGGTCTTACAGTAAAAAAAATGAGCTCGAGCTCTTGAAATCATTGCTTGATTAGTTGATTAAGGTTTTTATAATTTTTCTCGAGCAAGAACTCGAATCGTGATACTTTTTTCTTAGAGCGTGAATAGTGGTGTACTAACTGGGCCAATCAGCCCAAGCTCCAACAAGCTTGAGTTTGACTCAAATTTGGGCCCAAACTTGGGCCTGCCTCTTTCTTTAGTTCTTCTTTTCCTCATCGGGTATAAAATGCTGAACTTCTAGCTCACATTGTCATTATATTCTCTACATTTATTCACTTTTTTTTAAAAAAAAACTAACTATAGATACACAATTTTCAAAAAAACAACTATAATTATAAAATACTAAAAAAATTACTAAAAAATGAGCCAAAACTAGCTTTTGTCCTAAACCTTTCAAGCTCGCAATAGGCTCATATTCGGTAAAACTTGGCTCGAGCTCGGACTCAATCTTAGTTAAACCAAGCTAGACCCGAGATTTGACCCAACTCAACTGTTTTGCTATCCGCCAACAAAAAGGAGAGACTTGGAAAGAGTCCCATGTCCTTTCATTGAAAAATAAATACATTTAAATTATAAGACAAAAACAAAACAATACGAGTATAAGATTTAGTGATTGATTAAATGAATAATTCATTTTATTACTAAGGTTGTTCCTATACGGCTATATACACTTCGATAGCCAGGTTGCTCTATACCCTGTGTAAAGAATGAGATTGATAGATACAAATTGTATTGATAATTAAACTGTTTACAAGGAAAGTATTTATACTAATATAGTTAGTGACTAGAGTCCTTAACCTAAACTAACAAGTTGCTAACAACAATAGAAAAACTAGGAAAGCAGTAACTATTAACAAGGAGATGGACTAGGAACTTTTGTTGACTGTTGACTTGATATTGTTGAAACAATATTTTGATTTTGTGTGACTTCAATATTATTTGCAGAAGACGGTTTCGTATCCTTAATACGCTCCCGCAAGATGGACGGGCGAAGAGTAAGGCCAATCTTGGAGGAAAGAAGCAGGAAACGTGGCTTTGGCAACGGTTTGGTTAAAGTATCGGCAAGTTGGTCATCACCATTTATATGTTGAACTCGGATAGTACGCAAATGAACTTGTTCCCGAACAAAGTGAAATGCGAGGGCCAAATGCTTCATTCTTGAGTGAAATATAGGATTGGCGGAATAATTTGTCGCTCCCAAGTTATCACAAAATATAGTAGGGGCACAGTTGAGAGGAACACGGAGCTCGGAAAGAAGAGATTTTAACCATAGCAATTCCGACGTAGTGTCAGCGATAGCACGAAATTCTGCCTCAGTAGATTAACGAGATAAGGCACGCTGTTTTTTTTAGGACCATGAAATTGGATTTTGACCAATAAACACAATGAAACCGGTTGTAGAGATATAGTCGTCTTTGTCACCTCCCCAATCCACATCACAATAAGCATGGAAATCAAAAGGAGCACTCTTAAGGAGATGGATACCATGGTGGAGTGTACCTTTAAGAAAGCGAAGAAGGCGTTTTAATGCAGACCAATGGGCAGCCGTGGGATGTGTGACAAACTGAGCAAGTTTGTTAATTGGAAAAGCAATGTCGGGACGTGTCAAGCTAAGGACAAATATTGCAAGCTACCAACAATTGCACGATATGAGGATTCGTCTCGAAGAGGCTGATCATCTTGTCTAACTAAAGGGGGGTGCGAGAGCATAGGCGTGGTGGACGGTGAGCAGTCGAACATATTGTACTTAGTGAGAATGTCGGAGATATACTTAGTCTGGTTAAGATGCAAACCCGCGGATGTAGGAGTAACTTCCATACCGAGAAAGTAAGAAAGCGGACCCAAGTCTTTTAGCGAGAAACATTGTGAAATAGCTCGAATGAAAGTAGAAACATCGTCTTGATTAGGACCTGTAATAATTATATCATCTACGTAGACAAGGGAAAACAAACGTTTATTAGCATACTCAAAAATAAATGATGATGAATCCGAAAGTGAATTCCGAAAACCATAGGTTAAGAGATAATTTTTGAGTTCGGTGTACCAAGCCCTTGGGGCTTGTTTTAAGCCATAGATGGCCTTGCTCAACTTACAAACATAATCTGGTGAATTGGAGTTCGCAAAACCAGGTGGCTGAACCATATACACGGATTCGGTTAAATTTCCTTGGAGAAACGCATTGTTGACATCAATTTGTCTAAGTGTCCAGCCATGTGTGACGGCAAGAGATAGTATAAGACGGATGGTGGTAGGTTTGATGACAGGGCTAAATGTTTCGGAGTAGTCAAGGCCGGGTCGTTGGTGAAAGCCTTTGGCAACGAGGCGAGCTTTGTGTTGCTTAAGGCTCCCATCCGGATTATATTTAAGACGGAAGACCCACTTACAGCCAATGACATTTTAAGCTTGAGTAGACGGAACTAAGGACCAAGTCGAGTTACGAATAAGAGCATCAAACTCTTCCTGCATAGCAGCCCGCCAGAGCGGGTCTAAGAGAGCTTGTTTGACGGTATTGGGAGTAACATATGTGGTGGGTAAGGTAAACAATTTAGCATATTTCGGGTTGGGCATGCAGATATTGTTAGATAGCCGTGTGTTGTGAAGAGGAATAGAGGAGATGAGTGTGGGGTGGCTCGGGACTGAGTGAGTTTGGGCTGGTGTTGGGCGTAGCAGAGGCACGGGGGGGCTCAGGACTGGGTGAGGTTGGGCTGGTGGTGGGTGTAGCAGAGGAGAGCAGAGCAGGGGTGACGACATGGACAGTGATGGGGCACCAGTCCGTGGTATTGGAGGGAACAAGGGAGGAGGGTAGTAGGAGGAGTCTAGGATACGGAAATTGATCGTCTAGAAACCGAACGTGGCGAGAGGTGTAAACACGAGATGTGAGTGGGTCAAGACATAGGTACGCACTTTGAGTTTGTGAGTACCCGACGAAAATACATTGGATAGATCGAGGTTGTAATTTGTGAGACGTGTATGGCCTTATGTTGGGGCCAGTGTCCTCCACAGTTAGTGCAATAACATAAATAAATCTCTGTAGGTTCACAGGGTATACTTTGTATTGTAATCAGTTGATTAACGTTTATCGATAACGGTTGGCTTGCTAGATAAGTTTGACGTTATCGTCATACAGATGGCGGTGATCAACTGGTCCCTAAAAGTCACACCTAAAGGATGTGATGGAGAGATGTGATTATTTGAGAAAATAATTATATTGATGCCTTATTAAATGACTAAAAGGTTAGTCGGTGTTTTTGACTAAAAGGTTAGTCAATGTGATGATGATATAATTATTTAATAATGATTAAATAAATTTAGCTGAGACGAATTAACTGTAATTCGTAAATTGAATATAAAATGTTATATTTAATTGTTGTATATAATGTAAGCTAATTAAACATAAACCGTTATAATTAATTAAAAAATTATAAATATACGGATATTTATAATTAATGATGTATTATAATGTCGGTCTTTGACTAATGACGATTATAATGTATTACATTATATTAGAAGCTAAAATGACCGGAAAAAGTGTCCAGATACACTCGGGTTTTTCGGGTCAATGGGTAGTTGTTTGAGGAGACTAAATCTCCTCATAATTGACCTAAAGGTGCCGTGAGATACAAAGAGAGCAAGGGAAAATTAAAAACCTAATTTTTACTCTCTCAACTTGTGCCTCCATCACACACTAAACAAAAAACCTAAAAAGTTAACAGTAACTTTGAATCGATCTTTCTAGCAAAGGAGAAGGGCATATCTCGATCTATCTTGGGTGAGACAATTAGGAGGATATCTATTTTGATATCTGTTCTTAGGCCGATTTTGCTAAGGACCAAAGGTTTAATTCTTTTTCTCTACATTTGTATTGTTTTCATATCTATGACTTGTAATTTCATATTATATAATTTTGTTATAATCCTAAATTTTAAGGGGATGTAAACAGTTATTTCCCACAAGTGGTATCAGAGCTTTTGGCTACAAAATTATATTATATGTTTTTCATTTGTATGAAATATAAATTTGAGAAAAAAAAAATTTGATTTTACCGAGAAATTTTTTTTTTGACACGGCTGGAATTTTTTTTTGTGTAGCCGTGTAGTTTTTTTTTTAGGGTTTTGTTCTTTCCATTGTTGATTTATTGATATTGTTATTTTAAAAGGTTAAAATTCAATATAATAAATTTGTGGTTGTTTTAATTTGATAAGGATTAAATTAAAATAAGATGGAATTGTTTTGATTTTTGTTGTTGCTATTTTTTTCGGTCTCATTGTTTTAAATTGATAATTTTTGAATAATGATTCAATTTTAATGATGTTCAAAGCGATTGTGATTAAATGAATATAAGGATAATCGATTTAATCATGATATAGATGTTCATTTTAAAAGGTTAAATTGAATAATCTAGTTTGAATCAATATTTAATAACGATTAGATATTGAATTTTGTACCGATCTAGCAATATTGTCAAAACCGATTTTTAATCTGTCCGTTGCTGCTACTGTACAGTACAAATAAAAAAAAAAAATTCTGTTTTATTGCTGTCCGCAGCAGTTGTTTTATTTTTTTTATGTTTTTGTTTTCGGTTTTTTGATTAAACCGTGTGAAATCAAAAAAAAAAATTGGTTTTTTTTTTTGACATTATAAAGATAATGTTTGTTTGTTTTTTATTGTGAAAAGGTTCACAATAATGATACCCGATTATTTTAAAAAGGTTTAAAATAAAATGGATTACGCAAGATTAAAATTGTTGTGGGCAATTAAGGAATTGTCACATAATTTTGATCGGTTTTGAATGGTGGTTTGGATAATTAATCAACATAATTAATGAATTATGTTTTGTAGTATTAATTTATATAGTTGATGCATTTTTTTGTTGAATGAATGAATGAATGGTTTATTTTACGTTTTTGCAATTGGTTGAAAAATGTAAATCCTAGTGTGGCCTTAGTTAATCATGTTTTCGTAATGATGGAAACATGGTTTGGATGTATATATGAGATCTCGAATCTCCTTTATTTCTTTTAATTATGTTTTTGGAATTAGAATGTAAATAAGTTTATTTTTTAATTTTTAAATGTAATTTTAAGAAGACTAGAGACGGAGATCGGATGCTCACTCCCGCTACATAGACCAAGATGAGACAAAGTCAAGCTTCTCGGGTTCATAAGGATGGATTCCAAACTTGTATTTACTTTTCATTTTGGTAGATAGGCCACACTAGGACCGTTGTAATAGTTTACGTATTTTTCCGTTTTTTGTTTTTCATTCACATGTTAAATAACTGCATCATATTCCGCCTAAACCAAACCACCTAAAATGCATGAAAAATGTTTCATATAGTTTGAATTTTCATCATAGACATACAGATGTCACTCGTTCATAGGGCCATCACCTTAGTCTAAATCATTCACGAAATGCTAGAATTTGTTCACTTAAAATGAATTAAACTTAAGATGATGGGATCTTCCTCTAAAATGAAAATTGAGATTAGTCTTTATATGAAAAACTTCTATGAACCCCTTCTTCGTCGGAAGTCATAATATGACCCCTTCTACGTTGGGTAAGTAGTGAGTGTTGACCTATTTTATCTCAACATTATAGTACGAGTAATATCTCGGGATTATAATGGACTATAAGATAGAATTTACAGAAATTTATCGACCGAGAATTATAAAGGTAGAATTAGCAAAAAGGTTGGCTTATCAATTTACAGAAATTGAGTCTTGGGATCATTTATATAATTCTTGAGGGAGGTCAATTGTATAAATGCTTGAGTCATCGCATTAAACAGTTTTTGCATTAAGACTTAATTTTTAAAAACGATGAAACTTATCATAATTTTTCTTCTTTTCACAGTTTCTTGAATACGTTATATACAGATATAACTGCTTAAAATAACAAATGGCTGGACGTACAGACGACCCAATGCCAAGTGGTACACTCGCTCGCGAGTCCTGGCTAAAGATCTTTATGGACAACATGAATCAGTCCACGCGACTGAAGAATGATGGGTCCAACTTTGCGGACTGGGAGGCGGCATTACGGAATGCTGCCATTGCTGACGGAAAGCTCAAGTACTTGACTGAGCCACTACCGACTAACCCAAGCCCCAATGCAGGAGCCAATGAATCATTTGCTTATAGTGATTTCGTAATGGAGGTGGGTGCGATAAAGAACGTACTCATCTTTTCAATGGAATCCAATTTGCAGAGGCGATTCATAGCCCAGGGTGCAAACAAGATTTTCACCACTCTCTCTAACGAGTTCTCGAAAGCTCCGAGGATCGTTAGCTATGAGTATACCTGTCGTTTCTTTGAAGCGGAACTCCAGAAGAGCCAAGCGGTTAGCCCACACATTCTTGCTATGATCGAGAATGTCGAGAAGCTGGAGGCTCTTGGTTGTAAAATCGATGAGACGATCATTATTGATCGACTGCTTCATTCACTTCATGATGGTTTTGCCCTTTTCAGGGCAAATTACTATATGAATGATATGAAGAAAAGTCTTCATCAGCTCCACTCACTTCTCGTACAGACCGAGAGTGATCTGAAATTGAGTGGGAGAGTGAAACATGACGTTCTCATGATTAACAACAAGGGTAGGGGTAAGGGCAAGGCTCAAGCTGACCTAGCTGTAGGGAAGCCAAAGTTCAAAAAGCTAGGAAAGGTCAAGAGTGGGCCTGGTGAGACTAGCGGTAGCTCACAAGGCAAGACAAAGAGCAAAGAATACGTGGAGTGCCACCATTGCCACAAGACTGGGCATTGGAGGCGGAACTATCCCGTGTATGCTGAAGACGTAAAATCAGGCCGCGTCACTCCTGTTGGTACGTCATCTTTTATTCATATGATTGAGATTAACCATGCAAGTTTCGGAACTTGGGTACTATATACTGGTTGTGGTTCTCATCTGTGTAATCATTTGCAGGGCCTAAGAAGCATCACAACTCTCGCAAAGGGTGATGTGGACCTGCGGGTGGGGAATGGAGCTAGAGTTGCTGCCGTTTCGGTGGGAACATATGTAATCCAACTCCCTAGTGGTTTTGAGTTATTTCTGAATAACTGTTACTATGTACCCAGTTTATCTAAGAACATTATTTCAGTTTCCGTACTTGATAAGGACGGATTTTCGTTTGTAATAAAGAATAATAGCTGTATTTTCTCTTTGAACGATATGATTTATGGTAAAGTTGTTTCCATAAATGGAATATATGTTTTAGATCAAACCACAGATATAATGCATGTGAGTAATAAGAAAGCAAAGATTGGTGACAAAGATCAAACCTATCTATGGCATTGCCGTATGTGACACATAAATGAAAAACGCGTGAAAAAGCTCATTGATAATGGGACTATCTCCCCATTTGACTATGAATCTTTTGGCACGTGTGAATCATGTCTCATAGGCAAAATGACTCGAATTTCCTTCAAAGGTGTTGGAATGCGCGCTGCTGACCTATTAGGACTCATACATACTGATGTGTGTGGACCTATGTCAATCAACGCTAGAGATGGCTATAGATATTTTATCACTTTCACGGACGATTTGAGTAGATATGGTTTATGTCTACTTAATGAAGCATAAAAGTGAGTCCTTTGACAAGTTCAAGGAATTCCAGAATAAGGTTGAAAACCAGCTGGATAGAAAGATTAAAGCACTACGTTCGGATCGTGGTGGCGAATATCTTTCGAAGGAGTTTGATCGACACCTTAAAGACTGTGGTGTAGTACTGCAGTTAACTCCACCTGGAACACCACAATTGAATGGTGTGTCCGAACGGAGAAATCGAACATTACTTGATATGGTTCAATCCATGATGAGTCACACGGTTGTACCTGATTCATTGTGGGGTTATGCTCTTTTGTCAGCTGCTCTAATACTTAACCGAAGTCCGTCTAAAGCTGTAGACAAGACTCCATATGAATTATGGAAGGGAACGGTCCCTAACTTGTCCTTTATTCGGGTTTGGGGCTGCGAGGCTTATGTCAAGTGGAGACCTGACGATAAGCTCGGCCCACGATCGGTCAAGACATACTTTATTGGTTATCCAAAAGGGATGTTTGGTCATTACTTTTACTCGCCTACCGAACATCGATTTTTTGTTGCGGCTAGTGCGACGTTCTTAGAGAAAGAATTTCTCGAGAATAGGACAAGTAATGGAACCTTCGAACTGTCGGAGATTCAAGAACCAACAACCGAGCAACCAATGGAGGAAACTGTTCCTTCATCATCAGCTGCGGTAAATATTCCTTTGGAACCTAGGAGGTCGGGTAGACACTCTATTCCTCCAGACAGATACATTGGTATGGTCGAGGAGAATGAGAGTGATGACGTTTTACTCCTTGAGAGTAACGAACCCGCTACCTATAAAGGTGCCATGACCTGTTCCGACTTTAAGCTATGGCTTGACGCCATGCAATCCGAGATGGACTCTATGTATGAGAATGACGTATGGGATCTGGTTGACTTACCTGATGAGGTTCGGCCTCTTCAGTGCAAATGGCTTTACAAGATAAAGCATTCTGTAGAAGGACAACCAGATACCTACAAGGCACGACTAGTGGCAAAGGGTTTCACTCAAGTGCACGGATTGCATTATGATGAAATTTTTGCACCCGTAGTCATGCTGCGTTCCATTCGGATAATCTTAGCGATTGCCGCTTTTCATGACTATGAAATTTGGCAGATGGATGTGAAAACCGCCTTCTTAAACGGTTATTTGGAGGAGGAGTTGTACATGGTACAACCCGAATGTTTCATTGATCCTAAGAATCCTAAGAAGGTATGCAAGCTTAAGCGTTCCATCTATGGACTTAAGCAGGCTTCTCGGAGTTGGAATCATCGTTTCGACCAAGTGATAAAAGAGAATGGATTTACTCGATCGGTCGAGGAACCATGCTTATATATCAAGTCGAGTGGGAGCAAGATTGTCTTCCTAATATTGTATGTCGATGACATACTCTTGATTGGGAATGACATACCTCTCTTAACTTCGGTAAAAGTTTGGTTAAAGAACCATTTCCAGATGAAAGATCTGGGCCAGGCACAAAGAATTTTGGGGATCCGTATCTACAGAGATAGATCACGACGGATGTTATCCCTCAGTCAGGAGTCTTATATAGATAAGATTCTTGAGAGGTTCAGCATGACCAACTCCAAGAAGGGGAACCTTCCAATGGTCTCTGGGGTGCAGTTGAGTAAAGCTCAGGCACCAAAGACATCGGAAGAGGTCGAGCGCATGAGTCGGATTCCTTATGCATCAGCTATAGGATCGATCATGTATGCCATGATATGCACACGTCCAGACGTGGCATATGCATTGAGTATGACAAGTCGATACCAAGGCAATCCAGGTGAAACACACTGGATGGCTGTTAAGAATATCCTTAAGTACCTACGGAGGACTAAGGATTGGGTATTGACTTATGGAGGTGACACTGAGCTATGCGCAATCGGTTACGCAGATGCTAGCTTCCAAACGGATCGAGATGACTCGAAATCTCAGTCTGGATTCGTTTTTACTCTTAATGGCGCTGCGGTCAGCTGGAAAAGCTCAAAACAAACTGTTATAGCAGATTCTACGACTGAGTCCATTGAGATATGATAAACATGAAGGGCACGTTATTTCCATGGGAATCAAACGTGTTTCTGAGTTGTATTAGTTGTTTTGTATGGATTAGACACCTGTATCTTTTTCATAAAAACTATCTATAAAATCATCGTTCTGTTTATATTTTGTATTTCATGTGGGTTGTACTGACAACATTGAACACCACAAAGTGAACTGAATTACATTATATTTGTTTTGGTCCGTAATCGCCTACATGAGCTGATAACTCTGGCAATTATTCTGTGCAGTCGATTGATGGTGGGTTCAACGAGCCATAAGTCAAACAGTTGACTGATCGATCACATATGCGAGTTATAATGATACCTCGCAGGACAATTTTGTGACACGTTATGGAGTCCTAAATGTTTCGAACATTAGGTGCCAGGTCGTGGATAGGACATCCATAGTGTTCCTAGAGTCGATTCTTTTGACTATCGACTGTCTCTTGAGATAAAGGCAGTTTTTGGGTGACTTTGGTTTCTTTCTCATGGTCGACCGTAACAGGAGGCTAAGTAGATTTTCACTGGGTCATTTCATACTGCGCTTGTATCTGCAAGATTCGAGTTGAAGAAAATATATCCAACCTTTATCAGGATTATTAATTTCTCAGGGCCACTCGAGGAGCTGTAACTGAAATGCATGGCCATGCTCGAATATAGATTCGTTTATCATTGAGTTACTCTAGTCGGGAAACCACTCTTGATACTGATCACTTGTAAACTACGACCTTTGTGAATACGGACTTGTGCAAATTGGTTTACATTGAGTGGGAGAAATTTATTATGGATATGAGAATCGGTTATCGCACATACACTTGTACGGACAAGTGGGAGATTGTTGGAGCTAGTGTCCTCCAGTTAGTGCAATAACATAAATAAATCTCTGTAGGTTCACAGGGTATACTTTGTATAATAATCAGTTGATTAACGTTTATCAATAACGGTTGGCTTGCTAGATAAGTTTGACGTTATTGTCATACAGATGGCGGTGATCAACTGGTCCCTAAAAGTCACACCTATAGGATGTGTTTGAGAGATGTGATTATTTGAGAAAATAATCATATTGATACCCTATTATATGACTAAAAGGTTAGTCAGTGTAATTGACTAAAAGGTTAGTCAATGTGATGATGAGACGAAAGTTAGCTGAGACGAATTAACTGTAATTCGTAAAATTGAATATAAAAAGTTATATTTAATTATAGTATATAATGTAAGCTAATTAAACATAAACGTTATAATTAATTGGCAAATTATAAATATACGGATATTTATAATTAATGACGGATTATAATGTCGGTCCATGTAAAACGACGATTATAATATATTACATTATATTGGAAGCTAAAATGACCAAAAACGAAAGTATCCAGATACACTCGGTTTTTGGTCAATGGGTAGTTATTTTTGAGGAGACCAAAATATCTCCTCATATAAAAAGAAACCCAAAAAGGTGCCGTGAGTGGATGGAGAGAATAACACTAAATTCCAAAACCTAGTTTTCTATTCTCTCTGGCAGCCTCCATCTAACATCACACAATCTGACAAAAGTTATCAGTAACTTTTGACATAAACACAAATCAAAAGTTAACAGTAATTTTTGATAACTTCTAGCAACACAAGGGTATTTCTCGGAGCATCTTGGGTGCAACGATTAGGAGGATATCTACCTTGATATCTCTGTTCTTTACGCCGATTGCTAGGACCAAAGGTTAAATTCGCTTTCTCTATATTTTATATCGTTTTCGTATTAATGACTTGCAATTCATATTATATAATTTTGTTATAATCCTAAATTTTAAGGGGATGTAAACAGTTATTTCCCACATTGTCTTCCTCTACCCTAATAAGACGAGTGGCATAATGAGCCAACTCATTGAACCGGGTAGTAAACTCCTGAACTGATAGTTTTTCTTGCTTGAAATCCATAAACTCTTTCAGCTTTTGTTGTCTCAACTCATCGGGATAAAACCTCGCTTCCAAGAGCTCACGGAAACGAGCCCACCCAAATTAGGCTCCAACTTAGCGGTAGGACCAGAAAGAGTCCACCACTGATCCGCTTCCTTCTCTAAGAAGTGAGAAGCAAGACGGACCTTATCCTCTTCAAGGACATCATAAAGAGAAAAACTCTTTTCCATCTCTCGTAACCACACAGAAAGCTTAACGGGATCAACTTCGCCATCGTAGGTTTTGGCTTGGCTCCTCGATAGCTGTGAAGCAACCCACGTATAACTCCCGTGTCTCTCACGATCGGGAATAGGATTAGGAATCTGATTTGCTTGCTGGTTTTGCTGGTTTTGCTGGTTTTGATATAACGGTAAGAGCTGCTAAGATAGTGTTGTCAATCCTCGGAGGCATCTTGCAAAATAAAAACACAGATTAGTACTTATCATTTAGCAAGAACAAAGAGACTACAACATAAATCCTAATCTACCCATCTTACCCTTCTATCTCACGGTTTATTATTTTATTAAGGTCAAGTTATTTATGCAAGGGTACACAAACGTGCGTCGGGAGCAAAATAGCTCTGATACCAACTGTGACACCCTCAAATTTGCGGAAAGAAAAAAAATTATTTAATACATAAAGATAATAAATACATAACGAAGGTGTCATAAATAAAAAGGTTCATTACAAAACGGAAATAATATTATACAAAAGAAATATACAAGACGGGAGACATATCTCCCGTATAAATACGGAAATAAAACGAGTGTATAATAATATACAATCTAAGAACCGAATATAGGTCCAAGGTAAATACTTCGCTCGCTAGCTCGTCAATGTACCCCAAATATGCATTCACCACCTGTTCGACCGCATTAAATATAAACACGGAAGCCACAGTCAGTGGGGAGTAACTCCGAGTTCTCCCAGCCACGAAATGTCGAGTTTAATGAAACATGAATAACATAAAAGCAATGTATATGGAAAATACAAAACTTAAACATATATGATATGCTTTTCATGTTATGAAACAGATAACTAACAAATAACCTAGCATGTGAAAGCTATCATGTGAAACCGATAATAAACTATAACTCGAGGTAGGGAAGCTGGTATGCTAGCTCAGAGGTTCCTCTCAGAAACATGGCCGTGATACACTCAAACCCTAATCAACACGTAATCATGTGAATCAGTTAACAATCGGTAATCCAAACTCTATCAATCTTAGCCGCTTGCATCTCACCTTCTAAAACTCATAGAATCATACATACATGAAAGACCAATACTTCTACCAACAGGCATAAGTTCTTAGAACCGTCAATAGTCATCTGTAACTCGAGGCTATACCACAAGGTAGGAAAACATCCTAGTCCTAGACTGATCAGACCTAGCGACAACAGCTATTCCATTCCCCGTCCCATGACATAACCGTACATGAGAAACTCTACTAGGCGACCCCCTAAGCAGAGATGGCTAGTACTTAAGCTGGCTCCAGTCCAAAAGGATCAGGCAGCCATGCCCCGACTTGGAGATAAGCCCCCCAGGCCGAGACACAAAAGGTATCAAGCAGTGAACTCCATATGCTCGTTAAAGATAGTACGGGCCTATCCATGTCATGGTCCAAGATACTCATTTAGAATTAGCATGGTCAAGACGCCATATACTCATAATTCTCTATGGGTACTTAGTCAACACGACACCAACCATATAATCAAACAGTCACGGAAACAATTTCCTAACATGTGACTAATTGCATATAAATCATAACCAAATAACATATCGCCTCATATCTACTAAGGCTAATTCATCAATTAAATATAACCTTACTTGAAGACAAATCCCCGACCCGAGTCCCGCGACGGGTCATCAGTCAAAACGGGGCGGACTAGATCTTAGTTTGACCAAACCCGTTTGATCAAACCGGCTAGAAACAGAGTCTTTACCACATAAACTTAGACATAAAAGTCAACATATTCATTACATGTTATTTTATTAACTTCTAACATGTGAATTATTATATCATACCAAAAACCCGTTTGACTAAAAGGATATTAAATTAAACTACGATCTCGTCTTATAATTTCTAACATGTGAGAAATAATAATTTAATGAACAACCTTTTTAATTAAATATTTTACTTATTAATATTTCTCGCTTGCTAATTATTACAAAACGCGATAAAAATGACGATAACTCAAAAACCGTCACAAGTCCCAAAGTGGGACCCACGGGCTGAGTTGGGCCGAACCCAACATGGGCCTGAATGGGCCCACGGGCCTAAATGGGCTGTTTTGGCAGATTTTACACTTTTTACAAAAACCGTTTCTAATTATTTCCCGCATGCTTAACATAACTAAAACCCGTCAAAACAACAACATAACAATCAAACATCGACACAACCCAAAGACCAAAACCCGGACCCACCATGAACCAGCCCAGACCGGGTCTGAACCGGCCTGGACCGGCCGGTTTGGTCCGGTTCACCACCACCACTATTTCCGGCCACCACCAAACAACAACCCCAAATTCCAAATTAATTCTATCATGTTTTTAATTAACAACATCCATTTTTAAACAACCAAAACAACCATCAATCATACAAAAATCATACTTATGAAGAATCATCCAAATTCATCAAGAACCACCAACATGTTATAATTTCATAAAACATCATAATAACCACTACTTAACATGTTACTAACCAAAAATCATAAAATCATAATAATATGAACAAAAACTAAAGATGAACCAAAACTAAAGAAAACAAAAGCTAATAAAAGATATGTAACATATATCCGTCGAGTAACTCGGAATCGTTACCTTAGCTAAGCAAGACAATTAGCACCAAAATAAGAAGTATAAACCAAGAAACCCTCCTACTAATCTTCACCCAAAATATACGAGTCTCCAAACTCGTCTTCAAAATCTTCCCCTATAAGAAAAGACAAGAAAACATCATTAGTACTTAAACTTGATTTTTCCATAATTAAATGTTGAAAACGATTTTGACGGAATTTAAAATAAACCGTACTAGAAGATGGAGAGCGAAGAGGAGATTCTAGAATTATAAGTTAGGACGGATTTAATTAAGAAATGAAGATTTTATGAGGATTTTGCTCAAGAACGATGAAGAACAAATGATGAACGACGAAGAACACGAAGAACGATTAAAGAAAGTGATATTTTGATCTTTATTTGATTTGTTGAAAAATGAAAAGTTGTTAGTGAGTAGTGAAGGGTGGTGTGTGCCGTGTAATTATAGGCAAAAAGGTATGTCGGGTTTTGAAATTGTTGTTACGTAATTGACTCAGGTTTATTAATTATTTTACGGTAATCGATTAAATATAATTAACGATAAAGTTAATTATACTAAATATCTAGATATTATGTTATATTAATCAAAAGAAATGAAAATATCAAGGCTTAAGAGAGGGTGAGTGTGCCGTGTGGGTTTGTGATTGTCGGGTCAGTTTTGTAAACGATTTGCGTAATTTTCGTTAACTGATCGATAAAGTTAATAAATATCTAGATATTTTGATTAGTTTAATCAAAATAATTAAAATATCTATTTGTGAGTGGAAAGCGATGACATGGGCGGGTGACTCATGCCAAAGTCGAGTTTCGATTTTGTTACGGGATTTGCGATGACTCGGGAATAGTTAAATGACGTTCGGTTAAAACCGTAAACGTTATTCTTTAATTTCCGAATAAATTCAAAATAATTATATTAAATTATGATAAATCTTAATAAATCTAAATAAAAATAAATCAAAAATATTATTTTTTAAATAAAATTTCGGTCTTCAAACTTATGAGGCGAGTCGGGAAAAAGTCAACGGAAGTCAAAGTTGACTGAAAAGTCGAGAAAAGTCAAAGATGACTTAAAAGTCAAGAAAAGTTTATGACGACTTAAAAGTCAAGAAAAGTCAATGACGACTTTAAAAAGTCAAGGAAAAGTCAAAGACGACTTAAAAGTCAAGAAAAGTCAAAGATGACTAAAAACGGTCTTTTCATGAAATCTCTCAGAAATTCCAAATACGAACGCGGAATTTCAAAATAAGACTCGGAACAAAAATTCCTATTTTAAAAACTTAAGTTCTACTGAAAAGTGTTAGTAAATATTTTTACTAGAAAAATTGGTACTTTTCGGGTTGTTACAGAAAAGCGACTGTATGCCTTTGTCACATAATTGAGAGATACTTAGCAAGTTGTGTTTAAGACCATTTACCAGATAGACATCATTAATAGCATGTGAAGAAGATATACCAATCTTACCTACACCGATTATCTTGCCCTTCTTATTGTCTCCAAAAGTGACCTTGCCACCGTCGAAGGGCTCTAGTGAAAGAAAAAGATTCTTATTTCCGGTCATGTGTCTCGAACAACCACTGTCGAGATACCATTGATTATTTTCTTTCTCTATTATCTGCAAGGGAATCAAATACAACTTTTAGGTACCCAAGCTAACTTGGGTCCTTTATGGTTAGTAAGTCTATAAATTTGATCCTTGCTAACTCATACTGTTTTTGCAATTCTTTTGGTCTTAACATAGGATTGTCTAGATTTATTATAGTACGTTCTAGGTTTTCTATTGTCGTGACGCACACTAGGTTTGAATGACTGCTTTTGGTTCACATTCGCTTTGAATGATGAAGATTTTGATGTGTAATCGAAAGCCATGTCAAAAAAACCATCTGATTTTTGTTCAGACTCATCAATACTAGACACGTCATGTTCTTTAACACAATCAGTTTGATTTTTGTTGTCATTGACATATTTAACACAATTCTCTTTAACATGATCAGTGTGACGACAATAATTGCAAATAAGATATTATGAAAGGTTGACATATTTCCTTCTTCTGAAATCACGGTCGGAAGGAGTTGATTTGCACTTATCGTGGTCTCTGCGACTATAACATTCATGTCCTAGACCCATCTTCATGTTATTGTTAGACTGTTCGGTAAGGAAGTTTAAGACTTTCTGATTTCCTTCCCATTTATCATGAACTTTTCGTGCATGTAGGAGCAATTCCTTCAAAAACTTTATTTCTTTTTCACATATCGAATGGTCTATATTAAAGTCTTTGAAGGGATTGTTCTTTTTAAAGTTTTCACGAAAATCATTAAAACGATTGTTCAAGACAAATTTCTCCTCGTTATGTTGATCTTTAGCTTGGGAGAATTTAGCCTCTATATCTTTCAATTGCTGAGAAAGAAAAGAATTTTCTTTCTTGTGATCAATGATAGCAACTTCCTTTGCCTTTGCTTCGGATTTCAAAAGCTCGTTGACTTTCTTCAATTCTAAAGTTATAACCTCATTTGCTATAACTTTGGCTTGAAGATGCTTAATGTTGAGCTTTAACTGTGAGGTTATAGCTTCATTAGCTATAACTTTAGACTCAAGAGCCTCTTTCTCAACATTTGTCATGTCTGAAGTTGTAGCTGAAGTAGCCATAACCTTAGATTTGAGCTCTTTAGCTTTGGCCTTCAGAAGTTGGTTTTCCTTAGCAAAGTCAAGAATTTGTTCCTAAAGGTCTTTTAATTCTAGACTCTGTCATGACAATGGTCTAGGGTTTCTTCAAAATATTTAATTACAGACTTCTTAGACAATTTCTTAACCTGATTTTTGAGTTCAAGATGACTAACCTCTTCATCATCTTCTGAGTCTGATTCTGAATCTGAATCACCGACAAGGCACATCTCAGATTCACTCTCATTATCGCTATCAGAAATTAGGTCAAGACTGACGTTGCTCAGACATAGGTTGGCAACTTCTTCTTCCTCTGACTCGTCGTCCTCTGTGTCGAGATCTCTCCAACAATAAGCCATCATGACTTGCTTGAATTCCTTCTTGGTTTTGTCTCGTTAATTTTTGTGTTTGATTTTCTTCCAAGTAGGGTAAGACTTAATCATATGATCATTGTCCCCCACTAGAAGCAACCACGACTTGAGAGAGACCCTTTTGACTCGATTTGCTTCTTATAAGATTTGTTAGGCAATTTTCGTTGTTTTCGATTAAAGAACTTTTTCTTAAAACGCTTAACAAATAACACCGTTTCATCTTCAAGATTCGAGTCTTGTTTTTCGCTAGACTCAGCCTGTAAAGCCACTTACTTTCTAGTGCTATCGTTGGCCTCATCCTCATCAAGAGCAATCTCGTGAGCCATTAGGGTTCCGAGTAGCTCTTGATAGGATAGGTCAGATAGATCCTTACATTCCTCAATTATCGTCACCCTAGGTCATCATGACTTCTAAGGATTTTTTGAGCAATTTCCTCGGAGTCAAAATTTCTTCCAATATTTTTCAATTCATTAATGATACTAGAGAAGCGAGTTGACATTATATCAAGCGATTCATTTTTCTCCGTAGAGAACAATTTGTATTTTCGCATTAGCAATGCAATACATTGCTTTTTGACAACAGTCGTCCCCTCACAGGCTAAGTCTAGACCATCCCATATTTCCTTGGCAGATGAGCTAGATGAGAAACGATTAAACACAGAAGTAATCATGCCGTTTTGCAAAAGACTTATTGCTTTTGAGTTTTTCTTCTTTCTGTTCGGTGGAGGTGCTAGTAATAGATCCAAACATGATCTTATTAGGGCCATTCTTAATGATTAGTCAGCACTCCCAGTCGTTACCCTTTATGTAATGGGTCAGCATATTTTTCCATATATTATAGTTCTTTCCATTGAATAAGGGATACTTTAAGTGTTTGGAATCCATTAAAATAAAATTAAATGCAGCGGAAAGTAGATAAAAAAAAAAGATAAAAGGATAGGAATCCTTGCTGTAAGGCAAACAAGAGCACGAGACTCTGATACCAATTGTAGAGTCTATTGATCGAATACGAAAGAGAGGGGGGGGGGGGTGAATTGAGTATTAAAAACTAGCCCCACTTTTTCAACTTTTATGATATGTAATTAATTATTTGATTTTATTGATTAAAATCAACTAATTAATCAATCAAAGTAATATGCAAGTAACGAAAAAACGAAAAGTAAAGAGAGACACACATGATTTTTGTTGTTGTTCAGTTTCACAAGTCGAAACCCACGTCCACTATTCTCGATCAATAATCTTTAGTACCTTTCTACGGATTACAAAAATTATCAACCCACTCGTATAATCAACTATGATTATAACTCAAAGTGAGTATCGCTAAATATTCTATACTATTTTACGTTAATAAGAAAGTACAATATAACTCATAAGGATTCTCGTTAAAGAACTATTATTCAATAACGTATTTCACGCGAGCGATTGATAATAATTTATGCACGACTTTTTTCGAAAAACAAACAATAAAAATAATAAATATTTTGCTCAAAGTTTGTTTAAAATCAATTTGTAAAATTCTCTAAATTGTATCTCAAGGCGTTATGAATTATTGAGATGGAAGGAGTATTTATAGTAGAAGCATGGGAGATATAAAATCTAAAACCCTAGATTTCTTTTTAAGAAATACATTTATCTTTAATATCTCAAAATAATGTTGTAAAGATATTATTAAAATCCTAGATTGATACAAAGAGGGAAACGTGCCATAGAGGCCGTTTATCTCTTCATCACGCAACCCTAGGAGCACGCAACCCTAGGATGCACAAACCCTAGGTTTCACGAAACCCTAGGTGGCAAAACCACTAGGTGGGCTTATAAATTTAACAACAAATTGAGATAAAATGTATTAGAAACCCTAGGTAGCATGACAACTCATAAATTGTATTACTAACCAATAAAATCTCATAAATACATTATCTATTAAAACTTTTGATAAATATAAAAATACCCTTTCTTTTTTGAAAACAGTTTAAAGGTTTATTTCTAAAATCATGCATCAAGTTTATCATTCAAACTTATAGGTGAAATAGCTATAACTTTGAACTTAGTATGTAAGGTTATAAGTGAAATAGTTATAACTTTACAAACATAAAATCACTCTAATGGAATAGTTACCGAATGACGACCGATACTATCTAATCTTCGCAAAGAACTTTAGTACACGAATCATCTCTTCATCTTGATCACAAAGACCATCCATCTTGAGTCTTGTGTTATTTTGAAGTAGATCTTGCTTGAATTGTTTCTTCAATGTTATAACCAGAATAACTATAACTTTGCATAGGAACTTCCAAAGTTATAGCTCAAGCTCCTTTAACTTTGTCTCACAGAAATCTTCAAAGTTATGCCTTAAGCTCCTATAACTTTGATCTCCTTTCTTCTAATTGTTGTTAGATATGATAAGACTAAAGCACACAATTACATGCATATGATATATTAGTTAAAGCACATTACCAAGTAAATACTTGTCATTGTCAAAACTATAAAATAGGTCCAACATCTATAATGTAAAAAAACGACATATTTGAATCAGGCACGCTACAGTTAAACAATTCCTTGCAAATAGAGTGATCGCTTTTAACTATGTGAATTCTGAAAGCAATCTCGATGACCCCCTTACTAAGGGGTTGACTAGGAGATTAGTCACGGACACGTTCAGGGGAATATGGCTTAAGTCCTTAAGTCAAGCTATAGAGTGACACTTGACTAGGTCTGAAGTTCTATTTCTATGGCGTTGTATGTATGATTCATAGCCTTAATGGCGGTGCTTTTGAGACGCACTCAATGAATTATACACCAGGTTGGATTTATGTCCTTAATGGTTCATGTGAGAAATTCTATTGAGAAGTACTTGAACCACCTACGTAGGCGTGATCATTATAAGACTATGAGAATTCTTAAGACCATATCCATTAGTACAAAGGTAAACACATGTCTCTAAAAGAGTGCGTTGCACGTTGAAATCGTGGAACGATCATAATTTGAAGGTATGAAATGTATTGTGGGCGGTATCAACCGAAGCGTAGTTAGGAATTCAAATCGTAAGATATTCACTATGTAACACCCGCAAATGTACCCTATTTTTATAGTAAAAATATTTTACGGATACTTTTCAGCGAAATTTAGTTTTTGTTTAGAATTAAATTTACCGTGTCGAATTTAGAATTTCCGAGTTCGTATTTGGATTTTTCGCGAGATTTCAAGTGAATTCCGTCTTGAGACGTCTTTGACTTTTATTGACTTTTTCCCTTATACATCTCATACTCCCTCTAACCTATTTCACACAACTCAATCACAACATTTCTTCTTCCTTAAGAAACCAACCAAAACCTTAGCCTCCATTTTGATCCAAGCTTAGAATCGTCATATCTCATTCGTTTCTCGCTCAAATTCACGTAAGTTCGTCTTATTCTTCCCCTCTTATCTTCCTCTATCCGTATTGGTAATAAAATTACCGTCTTTCTCGCTTTTCAATTTATCCGTCTTTCTCAAAGGTGAATTATATTCATCTTTTATTATCTAATTGTAGGTGGAGACTAGGAAGACTTAGAAATCGTTTGAAGACGCGTAAAGGTAACGGTGAAGGGTTACTCGATATCATTTACGTGTTTTACATACTTTATATGTTAGAATTCGTATTTAGAATACGATTAGTAAGCTTAGGATTCATGTTATTGATGATGATTGTTGTTAGTTGATGGTTTGTGATGATAAATGAGGATTTTTGGTTGATAACATGTTGGGATTTGATCGTTCCTGAGTCCCGTGTAGGACGCAGGCAGCGTCGTAGGACGCTGGCAGCGTCGTGGGGGCGGTGGCAGCGTTACTCGCTGCCGACTGCAGTTTTCCTACACTGACCCCTTTTTGTAAAATGATCATATCTCCTTCGTTACTTGCTTGTTTTGGATTTGTGACATCCCGTTGGAACCGTAATAGGATAAGCTATCACCTCTATTTGGAATTTCTGCATTTGGATGTTTAGAACTCTAGTTATGACCGTTTGAAGTGGACCCTTGTTTTAGTTGGTTTCCAAACAACGTTGTTTTGGAGAGGTGATCTATGTTTTTATTCATTATGCTTCATAAACTTGTTCTAATGTTTATGTATCATGTATTGATTCATTTTTATCATAGCTAAGTTTATATAATTCCCTATTCTCATTTTTTGTGACGGTTTTTGGTATGTCCCACTTGAGTCGGTTTTTACAAAAGGTT